>JAGQEM010000052.1:0-147518 GCA_019202945.1 Corynespora olivacea
AAGTCATGTGAGGATCACATGACTGCAGTACCGTGCGCAACCGTTTCAGGTTGAGCATACTTTCCATCCCATCCGCGCGTAGATAGATACTCCTTACACAGAATTGATCAATTATCTTCGTCACCCCTGAGCGCGCGCATACCGTGATAATCGACCGTGATAATCACACAGCCCATTCAACAGATACGAATAAGAACAAGGATAAAGATAAATGAGCACCTTAAACTGCATATGTTCCAAGAAATATACATCATTGTTCTACTTCCATATCTACAAAGTCGCGAATAGTCGAAATGATGAACTATAGACCGTGAAATTGATAAGCTACGAAGAAATGGAAATCTAAACTTTAACAAGTTACGTATCTGATGCTAGTCGTGCTACTCCTTTCTGGGTAGTCTTTAGCATAAGAAGAACATTGTAAAGATCAAGGTATGATCCATCTTGATAACTGATCTGCAATATCGTACGTATAATGAGTAGCCTAGCATTCGAGTTCATCCCGTGGATCTTAATTAATCAAAGCGTCTTGGGGTCGAACTTCTCGGCAGTAGTCGCGGTCGCAAAACTTCTCCCGATCATACGGATCAACGTGCAGTTGCCATTGTGATAGAGCAGAAGAATTGAAAATTGATTTGTTCAGAGTGAGAGGTAGCAACAGACTTCATAATAACATATATCAGCCGGTCCTGCTTAGAATGCCCAACTAGAATACCCTAGGGGTGGCCGTATCTACTCTACCAATCAGGTATATATCCAATAACGGCCAGGAACGCGTTTTAGTCACCAGAAATGGCACAATCATCACAAACTCGCAGGGTGGCAGTCACCCGGGAAATCACCCAAACGAAAGGTTCAAAATAATATGTAACTGGAATATCTTGGAAAGGCTCTCTCCGTTCTCAAAGCCATTATTTAGTTGCAGTCTGCAGCCGCATTTGCATTTCCAGCGGCGGAATTTGCCGCAGCATTGTTTCCTGTAGCAGCAGCAGCAGCGGCTTTGTTGTTCGACCCAGCCTGACCGGCAGCATCGCATTGAGCTACAAACCATACGTTAGCGAAATCCATATCACAGCTCAGGTGCATTCACAGCTTACTCTTCTGGTCCGTGCACGCGCTCACACTCAACGTCTTATCGCCTCCATTCGCCGCGTTTGCGCAAGCGTTGAACTGCTGATCACAGCTCCTCTGCAATGCAGCACCGAGGTTGACAAAGGTATCACCCTTGACGGAGAACGGGCGTTTGGCGTCACCCGAATCAAGGACGGGAGTTGCGGCGATGCCGCCGAGAGCACCAGTGAAGGACTGTGCGTTGTTTTGACGGCGGGTGGGCTGGTAGACGGTAGGGGCGGAGAGGGCGAGGGTAAGGAGAGTGCTGAGAATGAGAGTGGTCTTCATTTTGGTAGTTGATTGGCTAGTAGTGATTGGGTAATAGGTGGTGGGTATATGTACAATGTCGATGGAGTGATGGGGTATCGCGACGCTCAAAGTTGATGATAGGAATAAGAATAAGGTACTGAGTGGCCAGACTCGAAAGAATGTAAGAATGCCGGAGCAAGTGTAAAGAACGTCAAAGATGAAGTGAATATTGAGGATGTCATTCAAAAGATGCGGGCAAGACGATACTTATACTAAGCCATCACGATACAGCAGCTAGCGCCGGCATGCCTTGTGCCGCATGCCTTGCTCACCTTACCATCCCCTCAAACTAAGCGAATGCTCCAAGCACGCATATGCGACTGATCCGACAGTCGTCACGGCTACCGAAATCACTCCTGATCAGACCCCAAACGCTCGGACTCCCTGATCTATGCTTGTTCTTGACTAGAACTGGCGGGTAGGACTGGCTAAGCTTTCCAGTGGCACAAAGCTTATATACAATAGACGAATGGAAGACTGAGGTGGTATGGAGAGTGGAAGAAGAGTGGACCTGGCGCGTGTCTGAGAGTGGGTTTAGGAATTGCGTGATGGCTAGAGCCGAGGAGGCATTGACGTTTCGGCTGCGTACAGTGTCCGTAATCTTGGGCGCGAACGCGTGGCGCAAGTCGAAAGCGACGAGAGTCATTCGAATATCTGTGACTGAGACACGCAGTTGACGAGTTTTCAAAACGTCTGAAAGTTGTCAAGAGCGCGTTTGAGCGCTGCGATGGACATCATATCGCCAGCTTTGTGGTGTGGTTGGTGTCGTTCCTTGTTCGGCTACCTACCCATCCCTGTCAGCGATCACGCATGTAATGAAGCATTTCGTGAAGAGAAAGACGCCTCCACCCCATCACAATGTAAGTCCACCAATCCTGAGGCTCACCGTGTCGCTGTCATTGCCTGTCAGAACGTCCTTAACACAACACCGTTATCGCTTCGATCGCTCAAACGCATAATAGAACACCCTGAAGAGCCATTTTGACTCGCAAGAATCGAGATGAGAGCGAAATGTTTGTCTGCGATCACCAATTGAATAAAAATGGTTTGGACAAACGCATTGTATGTTCATTTCATAGGGTCTGAATGGTTGGTTGATAAGACGCGCAAGAGTCTGTTCAGCCTGGTATTCCGATGTGGACTTCTAAAACCGGCTGTGAAACGCTTATTGGTGTGCGTTAGTAGCGCTTCCAGCATGTTGGATTTTCCATAAGACGGCCGGGTGGGGTAACCCGGGCGAAAGTTCCGGCCAGTCTTTCCATTCCAACGTCAACAGCTCTTTGCGCTCGTTGAACCGGGCATCGTGTATGCCGGCGTCCTTGATGTAAGATGCCTCGGCTTTCCGGTCGCCCATCTTCTTGCAGACCGTTGCTGCCTTCAGCGACAATTTGGCCTTTGCGCGCTGTAGCAAATCGACATCCTTTGAGCCATTCTCTATATCAGGGACTTCAATGCTGCTGCCATGTATGATACGATCATCCCTATTGAGATATGATATACCACTCTCTGCGGCTTTGCGAGCCTCGACATAGGCCTCAAAAGCGCGGTCTGGGTGACGTTTGACGACGAGAAGGTAACTCAGAACGAGAACATCGTATAGATCTACCACGGCATTGAAGAGAGAGACCTGTTGAGTCAAGCATGGATGATCAAGTTCGCGTATTTGATAATCGTGGGAGACCCAGAAGATATCGACCATTCGAAGCATCAACCGCGGTAGTTCATGAATCTGAGTTTCTGGGATTTCGCTCTTGATGCCTTCGTTGTCGGGCTCATTCTCCATTGACATGCGGAAACACACTCGATCTCTGAAACATCTTAGCCCAAGGAAGAAATATCCACAAGCGTGGTCCAGGGTGCTGATGCACCGTTCCATCATTGAGCGGTGGTGATGTGGTTGGATTGCTCCTTCGACTCGAAGCGCACTAAACTTGGGAAGACGATCCGCTGAAAGAAGACGGCCGAAGATTAGCTCCGAGAACCGGGCTTCTGTGTACCGGAACCTTTCGTGAGTCTGAATTTGCGCGACTCCACCCCCGTTGGCGAATTGGTGCTTGCCGACGAGCGCAGAAGCGAACAACGGCAACGTTTCAGCGGTAATAACATAGTAAGATGTACTTTCTACGGGCGTTAATTGTTTGATGTCGAGTAACTCTAGCGACGCGGCAAAGTGGGTGCATCGTGCGATTCCCGATGGGTTTTTGACTTGGAGGAAGAAAGGCGTCTTCTTCGCCGTGATCTCAGCCAGGTTCTCGACAGAATTTGATCGAATGACCACAAAGAGATTTTTTGCATAGAACAAAGCGCTACTCTCGGAGTATACTTGTCGGTTCACGTAAAGAATACTGGTAGTTGTGACTTCTTGTGTAAAGTTCCCCTCGGCATCTCGGTAGAACGGGGAAACAAGAAGTTCGGCGTAGATTTGCTGGCGTATTGTGAGCGGAAAGTCTAGAAAGCGTAGATGTGCCATATCGGAGAAGAGGAAAGAGAGCAAGAGAAAATCCAGTAGATAACAAGCAATGTATCATCCGATGGGTGGGCCTGAAGATATAGGTATACTACCTAGGTTGCAGAGCGTCAGCACTAGGTATCTAGATTAGTGCAGTTTTGCACTCATTCTTGCACTGCTGACACCGACGCCAAAGACTGCGTTGATGCAGATCTTGCTGTCGCTACACCAGGAAATCGAGATGGGGAGAGGTGAAAAGTGGAGTCGTGGCTGAGAGGGGAAGCGGAAAAGTCTGACCCGTGCGTAGAATACCCCTGCCGTCTTTTTGCACTCTTTCACCGTTCAGGCACACAGCACAACCCGCCACCATGCATCGTCTCAAGACGGGCTATGCATGTGGATCAGCCACAGGAACAAGTGCAAAGCTTGATCTTCGAGCTGTCTGCCTATCATAGAAGTCCCCCCTACCCTTTCCGACTCCATTCTCCGCGTTCATCCTCTCCAATTGATTCCACATCCTCGGAAGCCTATCATGCTTATTCTTCGCCTCCTCAATCACGGTTTCTCAATTCCGATGCTCAACCTCCATCTTCCTACGTCTCACTTTCTCAACAATCTGAACAACATCATCTAGCGAAACTGTACCTATCTTTAACCATAGAAAAGTCCACTTTCCACAATCGGGAAGGAGGGAAGCAAGCAAGCGGTCGATAATTCTGGCACGTTGCTCTCCTTCGAAGGCCAAGCCCGATGACCAACGCGGTTCTTTCGCGATGTCAGATGAGAGGGCGACGTTGGCGCGTCGCGTACTGTTTCGCGCCGTTTCGTGTCCAGTGCTCGCTTGGACTAACTCTCCTACACTTCCTTCCGTTCTTAATCGCCAGCATGGAAAGAATAGTATGCGCTTTACAGAGATCATGAACCGTAGTAGGCGAAGTATCAGGCATGTCAGAGCTGTCGCGAAGAGATGGAGAGAAGAGATGGAAAGCAGAATGTAGGAGCACGGAAATATATCCGATGATGCAGTGCGGGGAAGCTTCTCCCACCTATCTCGGCATCGTACATCCATTTCATCACATCGACTTCGGCATTGGGAAATCTTGTACCTCAAACTCCATCCCCCCTCCCCCCATATATGCTCTTGAACTACCTCAATCACAATGCCACCCTCACGTCTCATTCCCCGTTCCCTCATCGTCCACCCCTTATCTCGCCCAACCCACCATCTACACATTCGTCCCATATCACGCACCTTCTCCACAACTACCGGCCATGCCCAAGCAACCTCCGCAGCAGGCCTCCGAGTCGACCACAACGAATCAACCGCCAACCGCACAGTCGCAGCCATGGGCCGCACAACCTCGGGCCAAGCGTTAAAGATACGCAGTTATCCCAAGTTCGATTTGCTTGAAGATGAGCGATTGTATCGCAAACAACATCTCGCCGCCGCTTACAGGATATTTGCCGAACGAGGGTTTGACGAGGGCGTTGCAGGACACATCAGTGTGAGGGATCCGGTTTGGACGGACCATTTCTGTACGTCTTGCCGTACTCTGCTCATCTTCCAGTGAAACATTTCGCTCCTTTGATAACATGGCATCATCCGTCTCGATGAGAAAAGTCGTCAAGTCAGAGCTCGAGCTGAGAAGTAGGATTTAAACAGGGCTGAATCCCCTCTCAACACACTTCTCTCAAATCCGCGTCTCAGACCTCATCCTCGTCAACGAAGCCGGCGAAGTAGTCCAAGGCGACCAACCCATCAACGCCGCCGCCTTCGCGATCCACTCGGCGATTCACAAAGCGCGGCCGGACATCGACGCAGCATGCCACGCACATTCGGTCTACGGAAAAGCGTTCAGCGCATTTGGCCGCGAATTAGATATGATAACGCAGGATTCGCTCCGCTTTTACAAGTCGCATGGCGTGTACAAGCAATTCGGCGGTGTTGTTTTGGCTGGTGAGGAAGGTGAACGGATCGCTGAAACGTTGGGAGATGGGAAGGCCGCGATTCTGCAGAATCATGGCATTTTGACGGTGGGGAGGACTGTGGATGAGGCGGCATTTTGGTTTCTTTCGCTGGATAAGACGTGCCAGGCACAGTTACTTGTTGACGCTGCGAGCGCAGGCAGTGGATACAAACCGAAAATTATTCCAGACGCGGAGGCAGAGGAGAGTTACGAACAGGTGGGAACGCCGGAGAAGGGGTGGTTGGCATTCCAGGGGTATTATGACGAAGTGCTTGCGAAGACTGGTGGGGATTTCCTGAGATGATGCAGCTATGAAGAAGTGTGAAATCAGATTGATTGTAGGGCTTACCAGGTCCTCTGCCATTCATTTCGTATGTCGACATCCTCAAAGACCCTATGATGCCAATCGCTAAATCCATCCCTCTTTTAGCGTTACCGATCCATCACATATCCAACCCCCCTACAAGCTCCTTCATGCGCTAGACATTGTCTGGGTAGTCGCGTTCCCCGGCCATTTTGATTGTAAGTGCCCCTCGGACCCAGTTGCTTCCCCGTATTGATCGTCTTGTTGGCCTCCGAAGCCAGCCTGCAAATTATTGACACTCTGGTCTCGGTTCAGGCAATCCATTATCAACTCCTGGTGAAGTTGGATGACTTTCATGACGGATGCAAACTTTGAAGCCGTGTGGCTTCGGTACCACGGCACAAGCAGATCATCCTTGGTCTTTCCGCAATTGATACTGCCATCATTGGTTTGGCGATCACTATAGTGGAGCGTGACAAGCATCCATGCAACTTCTCCTACACGTAGCCATACACTGGAATATCAAGTCAGTGTGTGGTGGCCCACGATGCAGGCACAATACCGATACTTACAGATCCGGAGCGTTGCACATCTGGTACATGTCAAAGTCAATCTCTCTAAAATGGAAATAGTCAGCGCGCGTCATTCTCCCCAAGTTGGAAAGACCGACCTATCGTAGCAATTGCTTTCATGATCGGCAAAGGACCCAAAAATACCAGCGGCTTGTTCAATCTGCCATGTATGTTAGTTCCCATGAAACATGAGGGGTGAGTACTTTACTTACAAAGACCTCACGTACACCTGCCCTATCCGACGACCAGAAGGCGATGGGGACCCGTATGCTAAGCTCATGGTCGTGATTGAGTTTGTTTTTGTCTTGTCGTGCAAGTCCTTTGATCGAACAGTGCTTGTTGTGGTCACAAGGACTATGGCCATCGTTCCCAGCCGGGCACAGGTCAATCAGGCAAGCATTTACTTTGTTCCATAGCTCTTGGCCCTTGAACATGCCGACGTACTGTTTGTTGTTGCCGATCAGGATGTTAACTGTGGGTGCACGGTCAATTTCGCGCTTGCTCGGTCTGTTCGCCTCGACCAGGCCCAGAGCACGATCCGAGGAAGTTTCTTGAGATGGTTCTTGGGAGGCCGTGCTGTTCTGAAGCGCCGGGTCGTGGGCCACGACGATGGACCCACCAGAGGATGTACCGCCTCGATCTGAACATTCGGCACCGTATTTGATGAGATTGATGTCCTCGCTCATGATGTCAGCAAGTTTGGATATGATGTCGGTTTTTTTCCAGATATGACCCTCGAGTCCTTTGCTGACGTCTTTGCATTCAAAGCCGCCGTCCTTCGTCTGGCCGTTGAACTGTACGTAAGCGTACAACTTGGCCTTGGAGCCTTCTATCATCTCCATGTTTTTGCCGTACCAGTTCCGTATTTCAACGTTCGCTCTGCCTCCGACGTTGTACATGGTGACGTCTCTGCCGTTGACTTTTTTCACGAATCTAGCCGAATCGTGCTCGCTGTAAAATCTGAACATGTTCGAAACCACTTCAATCATCTCTTCACGGATTCCCAGGTAGCCCTCGGGGAACCAGCTACGATCGACTCCGACAGAGATGTGGGCGTTGTAGGCGAGCCTGTCATGCTTGCTGTCATAGTAGGCGATATTCTTCGGGTGAAGGTAAACCATTAGCCACTGGGCTCAATCTCCGGAGGTAGTATGCTACTTACATCATACACGCAGGGTGCGGAGTGGTGGTCACACTGGTTTTCACCTGCCGGACAGAACGTATTCGACAGGCAATCCTTTATCTTCCAATAGAGATCGTCACCTTTGAGAAAGCCGACATTTTGTTTGCTTCGATGTATGTTCAGGTACAAAATGATCCTGTTGAACGGCGACACGCTCCGGGCCTCGACATCACGGGCAGTGGGATGGGTGCCTACCCATATCAATCAGCAAGTGGGCAGCCGCAATCCCCAAACATGCGCATCCACTCACCTTGCTGACGACGTCCATCCGGCGGCGGCGCAAAGCCGCACACAGCAAGCGCCGCGGCGACAATCAGGCAAAGGGCGAAGCCGAACTTCATCGTACTGTCGGGGTTGTGGGAGCAAATGGGCGAGTGTTGCACTGTTGCACTGTTGCACTCGAGGACACGGCGGGGTTTTATGGGGCAGTTGCCGAATCGGTGTTGGAGACATGGCGACGTAGCTGGGGTGGTTGGCTGGGCAATCGCAATCGCGGCAACGGTCCACCTGGAGGAATGCGAAGTGCGGGAAAGGGCACGGCATCAGGCAGTACGGGAGACACGACGGTGGTACGTGAGATGGGAGGACTCGATCAATGTGTGACTCTACGAGGGAGACCCTATCTGCCCTTTTGCCACGCTCTTCGCAACTCCAAGCCGGAGGTTCTAGCCCCCTCCATGGCCGGCATCAGTACGCTCTTCCTCTGACCGGCTTCTCTCTCCTCTCGGTATACCGCTCAATACTGGTACCGATAGTCGACCTGGTCATCCAACCCACCATCCGTCTCCCTCCTCATTCGGTCAATTTTTCTGTTGTGCAGCCACAGGAGGCCGACGTAGACCAGGCAGAAGAAAGCACCCGCAACCGTCAGCCCGAGCCCCGTTCCGAACCCCGTTGGATAGAATGGCGCCTCCGTCTTCTTGAACACGTTGCTCGCCACAAAATTGGCGCAATTGCCCAGCCCCAGGATAATGGCTGTCCCCACGCCGATGCTCGCCCTCCCCCGCAGGTTGTTCGTCATCCACGACGTCGTCATCGCCATCTGCAGGAATGTGCCGCCGCTCATGGCATACAGTGAGAAATAGCGGACACCGGGAGAGAGGCCCTTGTTGGACGAGTACACGAGCTGTATGATCCAACCGACCATGGCAAACGATACTCCCAAAAGGACGAAGGGAAAGCGCCAGCCGATGCGCCCAGATACCCAGGCACCGAAGAGCTGGAAGACGATTCCGGTGAGCCAGATGGGGATGGACATGACTTGAGCTTTGGCCGCTTTCCAGCCGAGTTCAAGGAGGATGGTGGGGATAAAGGAGGACATGGATGCAGCCGTCATGTCGCAGCAGAAGAACATGAGGGTGCTGAAGCTGTCAGTGACAATCGATGGAGCTGGGTGGGGAATGCTTACGGGAACCAGATCCGGTAGTCGGCGAGCACCTTGATCCAGTTCACCGACTTCAGGTCGAGCTTCTGGTCACCCTTATCGTGCCGCAACTTGGCCAAGAGATGCTCCTTGTCCGCCCCAGAGAGGATCCTGGTCCTTTCGGGGAAATCCGGCACGAAGATGAAGACGAGGAAAGAGATGGCGATGGTCAAGCAGCCTTCGATCAGGAAGATCCATCTCCAACCCTCCTTACCCTGGATGCCATCCATGTTCCGAATGCCGTACGCGAGGAGCCCCGAAACAGCCGGCCCAAGGACTCCGAACATGAAGAAATAGGCAAATCGGAGAGACGCTTCCTTTCGCGTGTAGTACTCCGAGATGAGAAAGGCGGCGCCGGCGGGTAGTGTAGCTTCAAATATCCCCATCAGGAATCGGAGTGCGAGTAGACCGCCATACGACTTGACAAGACCTTGACAGGTCGCGATGATGCCGAGGATGAGCATGTTGATGCCGAGGAAGAGGTTCGGTTTGACGCGCGGCAGGCCCATGATCATGTTGCTTGGGATCTCAATGAGCACAAAGGGAATGAAGAAGATCCAGAGGCAGGTGCTGTATCCATTTGCAGGCATGTTGAGACCTCTCTCCAGGCCCTCGATTCTGGCATTGGCGACTACCCTTGGTCAGCAAGTTGACTTCAGCTCCCTCGAAAGAAGCTGAACCCACTGTTCGTGCGATCCAGGAACAGTATCGTGTACGTGCAGCCCAGAAGCGGAATCAAGCGGAGATCGAGCTTGAGCGTGTAGTTGGAAGGAACCGTGAGGTTGACGCCATCTTCGCTACTCGACGCCGTATGGACAACCTTCTCGATCGCCATATCGGTGGGATGGAGGTGTAGTAGTCGAGGTGTTCGGTAGGGACGAGATAAAGGTAGGACAGGGCTCCCAAGCCTTCGAATCAATACCAAGCTTGTTTGTCCGTCTCGGGGAACGCGGATGAAAGCGAGGAGGATTGTGTGAACCCGCTTTCGCTTCAATAACACCGCAAGGGAGAGGACGGGGAAGACACGGCACAAGTACCGAAATGTCACAGCCTGCAGTTCCACAAGCCCGCTTCCTTCCCCGCCAGCGGCTGTGAAAAGCAGCTCTTCCTCCTGATAGGTAGGCAAGACGCAGCCCTCACTCCATCTGAGCAGCAAGCAGCCTTGGAATCCTGCCACCCAATCACCTGGGATGGGATCCGCCAAATCGGGACCTTGGCACCGAACTCTCCCACACCTCTTCGCTCACCCCAGCATCCGAGCATCCGCGTTACGCGCCGCACGGCTCTGTAAATTAAACCTTCTGCAACGCCACGGCACGGCACGGGCGGGCAGCCCAGCTCATCGTGGAACTCCGCATCCACGGAATCGAATTCCTGTTTGATAAACGTCGCGCAACGTGTGCGGCACGGCAAGTGGGGGCACGGTTGGTGGCATTTTGACAGCTACCGTGCGCCGGGCGGACCAACCGGTGTGTTGGGATGGAACCGAGCACGTCCAGCAGACGCTACTGCGCGTCTGGATACGCGGCGTGTACGGCACCTCGCTCAATATTATTGATCACCCAGCCGCCACATGTCGTCTATCAGTCTCCTGTGACACCTCCCTCCCTTCCCTGAGCCCGTCACGTAGAACCTTCGTGCCTTCGAACTCGGGACTATTTCCTAGCTCGTGTCATTTCCTAGGTCGTATTGTAGGGGAATCCGGGAAGGGAAATGTTGGTCAAAGGGCTATGGAAAGAGGGAGATCTTGTGAGGGACTTGGAGATGAATGAAAGTATCGACCATTCGATGCTCGACTTTCTAAGGAGGACGTTGAGGCATTTGTGGAATGGGCGGGTGAGATATCTGGATAGGAGCGATTGCCTTTTCCTTTATCTATCAGTCTTTTTCCATCCCCTCTCCACCGTTTGGTTCACGTCATTGTTCTCGAGGGCCATTGAATTGAAATGCATTGCCATGTCTATCATGCTGTTCCTGTACAGATCTTCACACCACTTGATTGGGCGGCCGGCTCAATTGCCGATCCTCCCCTCCACAACCCCACCCCACATTGTAACACCGCGAACGACCCCACGTTCTCATCCGCCTTCTTGCTGGACTTTGATAATCGGGAATAGCCATGTGGAACCATTCCGCTGCTGTGTGCGTAGCTTCCCATTCATCCCCTCCGATCCAAAACCTTGGAACAACCTATGCTGACGACAACCCCTTCGATTTCTACGACTTCTTATCCAAGACCCACCGTCCCCTTCAATCAACGGTAGAATCTGTTTTAGCGACCCTCCAACAAAGATGGGCGCAACAAGCTACAAACCTCTGCCATCGCCGCACACGCCTCCCCTCACTGGTTCGTCCGTCTGTCCATTGCCTATTCCGTTTCCTAACAAAAAAGAAAGCAATCGTAATAGGCGCCGGTCTTGGAGGCTGCGCCACCGCCATAGCTCTGCACCACCACGGCCACAACGTCCTCTGCGTGCTCGACAAGGTGCGGGAATTCGGCCGCCTAGGCGATTCCCTTGGTCTCGGCGAAAACGCATTCAGGCTTCTCTCGAAATGGGGGTGTCAAGTAGACGAGATCAAGCGAATAGGAAATCAGGCACCTGACATGACGATCCGTCGTTGGCGTGACGGGAAAGAGCTGGCCACGCAACCGCTCATGGATATGGCGGGGTATATCGGACACCGTGGAGACTACCACGATGTTTTCCTCGAGTGGGTACGGAGACGTGGGATCAAGATTTGTATGGGTAGCGAGGTTGTTGAGTTTGAAGACGTCGATCCGCAGCCGGGAGTCAGGCTAAAGGGTGGAGAAGTGTTGAGAGCGGATGTTGTCATCGCGGCAGATGGTATCAAGAGTCTTGCACGGCCTCTGGTACTGGGCATGCGCGACGACCCTGTATCCTCCGGCTACGCGTGCTTCCGCGCATTCTTCAAAACAACAGCAGAACAGAGGGGTGATCCGATGTTGAACAAGTATATGCAGAACGACTGCGTCAACTTCTGGATCGGCCCGGATCTACACGTCGTGCAGAATACCCTGAGAGGAGGTGAAGAGTTCAATTGGATCCTGACGCACAAGGACGATGGCGATGTGCCGGAGAGTTGGTTCCAGCCTGGTGATATGCACGAGGTGCGGCGTTTAGTTACGGATCTGGATCCTGATATCCGTGGGATCATACAGCAGACGGAGAAATGCCTCGATTGGAAGATTTGCTATCGCGAGCCGTTGGGTACATGGGTGTCTCCCAAAAGCCATCGCATCGTGTTGTTGGGCGATAGCTGTCATGCGCATTTGCCCACGAGTGCACAGGGTGCGAGTCAAGCGGTGGAAAGTGCGGGGTGTCTGGCCATCTGCCTGGATTCCATTGGAAGTGTGGGAGATGTCAAGGTGGCGACGAGGGTGTATGAGAAGTTGAGGTTTCCGAGGACGAGGCTGAGTCAGACGAATGGAGAGGATCTGAGGGATCGGTGGCATGGTGTGTTGAAGAGTGTGGATGAAGAGAAGGAAGTTGATCCCGAAGAGGTGAAGATTCGGAATGCGTGGTTGTATTCTTTTGATGCTGAAGATGATGCGAAGGCCCGATGGGAAAAAGCAAGGGCAGTGGTTGATGGGGAATTGAGAGATGGGAAGATTAGGCCGCTTTGCTAACGGGCGTGAGAAAGAAGTAAGGGCTTGCAAACTGATGAAAGCTCGACACACAGCGCCGAAAAGTGCTGAAAACCGGATACAATGCTGAATATTCAAGGGGCAGGAAGATCGTCCGAAGCAATGACCCTCGCCTACACACGATCAGCCGAGAACGAAGTGGACAGGAATGCCGATTTCACTGACCAATTCGAGTGCTGCCATCTCACTCTCTACTCCGCCCTAGCCTTCTTCACCTTGTCACCCTTCTCCTCCTGGCTATCCTCATCCTCACCCCTCTTCCTCTTCCCCTTCGTCACCTGCACCTTGGAGATGGCCGGTCCAGCAACAGGTGCATTCGGAACCACAGGCGCTTTGGTCTTACGCTCTCGCTTTCTGTCCTTCTTGTACGACTTGATCTCCCTCTCACGGCCGAGCATGACATTGTGGTCGTCTTGAATCAGGCGGTTGCGAAGCACGGATGTACTGCCACCAGATATCAGGTTGCGGTCGTTGCAGATGGCTGCGAGGGCGAGGTAGTCGTACTCAGTGTAGTTGGGAAGTCCAGGGAGAGGCTCAATCGGCCTGGGCGAGGTGGGTGAGGTTGACTTGGGCTTGCGAGCGCGCGGAGCACTGGACTTAGTCCTGGGCTTGGGCGTCGGGGAAACAGACGAGAGCGAGGACGGCGAACGTGATGTACGGGCCTGGATGAGCGACGGACTCTCGATTATCTGGTCCGTGGACGTCTTCGTAGACGTATCCGAAACCTCATCGACACCATCAACATTCGGGACATTCTTTGCGCGCATCGCGACCGATTTAGCGTCCTGCATCAACTCATTTCCATTCTCGTCAATCTTGCCGTTGTAGTAGCGCTCAAGGAACGCCTTCTCTTCGGCGTCCTTCTTCGCGGCAATGGCTTCGGCTCGCTTCAAGCTCATGACCTTCTCTCGCACAACGCCATCCTTTTCGCCCAGCAGATCCTCCTCCTTCCATGACATCTGAAGCTCACCCTTCTCTTGCCACGGGTTGCTCATCTGCTGGAGGATGTATTCGTCGATGCCGCCAACGTTGCGCGCAGTCTTGACGAAATCGAGCATCGAGTTGTGCTCCCGTCGACCATGTGCAAAGTCGTAATCAGAACGGGCGGGGATGGCGGCTTTGGCGAACTTGATGGCGGTTTGGTCGGGCTTTTTGTCTTGGACAGGTGCAGGTGCTGGAGTGTTGGATGACGGCTTCGGTGCCACCTTGGTGGTCGAAAGGCAGGTTGCAGGGTGAGAGGTATTAGGACGGGAGGCAGTGGGTTGGAGAATGGTACCAACAGTCTTGGTATCAGACGTGGAGATGGTAGGAGTGGATGTGCTGACAGCCATTGTGGGAACTGATGCACGCCGCGTGCGTGTATCAGAGACGACGGATGATTGTGCTAGCCTCCTCTTCTTCTCCCTGTAGGCTGCGACGGCGGCAAGACGCTCAGCAGAGTAGCCATTCGTACTCTTCGCATTCTTCTGGACGCCATTCGCAGCGGTTGTGGTCGGCATGCTCGATGCATTGAAAGCGGGTTGCGTGGATGTGCTTGCGGCGCTGCTGCTTGAAGATGGGGTTTCAGTACGAGGAGCCATTGCTACTGTGTCTGCTGGTGCAGTGTGGTCGGCGATGTGCAAATTGCGTGGGGGTGGTCGAAGTCGATGTACGCAGTGTTGTGCAGGGAGTGCGCAAGAGGTTAAATACACTGGTGATGGGAAGCAGATAGATCGCCTGCCAAGAAAGCACGCTGGTTGCGTCACCAAGTCGATTGTTGCGCGTTGCTTTGGTTTGCTTGCTTCCTTGCCAGGCGTTGTTCTCACGGCAACAGCAGCAGCAACAACAGTGCCGAATGTCGTCACCGTCCAGTGAAAGGTGTAGAGAGGAGTGCACGGCAAACGCCACTTGGGAAGGGAGAAGAGTCTGATTATCTTAGAGAGGGTCGAGTGAAAGAAAGATTTTAAACATCTGGTTGGTATATACAGAGTTAGTGTGGGTCTTGGTTGCATGTCTTGATATTCGCATGTACCACTCCACGATATGGCTCCAATTTTGCCTATAATTGAGACATAGCTTTGATGTCTTATAAAATCCGTCTCGGTGTTAGGCGTTGTGTTTATACACGCGCTGCTCTTGTCTCAAGAAGTGATTGTGCTGTGATGTCTTAGCGCGCTTGTCTCTGCCCGGAGCATCATAAGTGTAAGCCCCTGCTGGTCATCATTGTTCTGAATTCTAGAAAGCATTCTTCCTGTTCAACAGCCTATAACCAGGGTCGGGGTAGACGTAGCAAAGACTTGATGTTGACATCAATATGGTGCTACTCTAGGAAGCTTGCAGCGTCAGCTAAACCATTCTTAGATATCAATTGCTTCTAAAAATTAACGTTTCTATTCCTCCCATCTCTCCGTTTCACCTACCCCGAGGCCATACTGCTCCTCCTTGTTAACTCCCTCTCCAATTCCTCCCTCTCCTCGACCGTCAACTCACTCTTCGCCTTTCCGATCCTCACCCCTGCAAACATAATCCCCAGCGCCACACCTGCAATACCCGTCGCTAGCCAAAATGCAACCTTATAACTCTTTCTCTGGCCCAATTTTTCCGTCTGAGTGACCGCTAGGTCTGCAAACCCGAGAAAGAAGGAGATCCCAATGAACAGTATGGAGTTCATGAAGCCGCCGGCGAGACCTTGGCGTGCAAGGGGGAGGGATGTGCTGACGAAGATGTTGGATACGTTATAGGTTATGTCCACCCCCAACGTGGCGCAAATCATAGATGGAAAGACGTAGGCCCAGTAGTTAGGGTTTGTTGGGATGATAGCGAAGAGGAGAGTGCAGAGGACGTATGCTGTGCCGGATATGAGGAGGAGTCTTGTGGGAGGTTTCAGTGAGGGTTCAACATATTCGAGAAGTTCTGTAATGCTGTGGTGTTTAAAACAGGAGGAGAGGGTCAAGGCTTACATTCTGCCTGGTAGCATGTGAAGAACTAGACCACCCACGGTCACAAGTATCAATCCACCGACACACATTGGGGTGAACCAAGCACTTGTTAGAAGTGGACTCTTGTTGAGGACTTCCTCAATGCTATAATCTGTTGGACCATGAAACAATCAAAGTGCGATGGATGACTTACTAAAAACTTGCGTAGAAGATGAAGATACCAAACGTCCCATACTGTAGGAATAGTGCCCCTGTCAGTGCCTTCATTCCCTCAATCTTGAACATATCCCCTGGTATCAATGGCTGTTCAGACACCCAGCCCTCCACGTACACGAAAAGACCCACGAATATCCATCCGAGGACAAAAGTGACGGGTATGTATGGTGTCGCCCACCCATTAGCCGCATGAGATCCATCAGTAATTGCGAATATGACCAACAACAATGCGGGAACTATGGTAGCTGCTCCCAGCCAGTCCATCTCGACTTGAGGTTTCTGATCTGCACGTTTAGGGGTAGTGTGACTTGGGATGCAGAAGAACGATGCGATCGCTACAATTCCCAGCATCATTGAACCGATGTAGAAGAACCACTTCCAGGTAAGTATCTGAGCAGCTAGGCCGGCGAAGAAGATCCCAGCGAAGAACCCGACGGGGGCAAAGGCACCGTAGAGAGAGAAGATGAGGTTTTTGCGTGGTCCTGGCCGGTACTGGACAGTATGTTAGATAAATGGAAACAAGATGGGAAGTGGTCTACTTGCAATACTTCCTAGAAGCATGATTCCAGATGGCAAGAACGCAGCTGGTCCAAGACCTTGCAGTGCTCGACAGAAAATGAGCATGGTGTAGTTGGTACTGAACCCACCAATGATAGACCAAACAACGAACCATACCAATCCTATAACAAATACTGTTTTGCCCCCATACATATCAGCTAGCCGCCCAAAAGGCATCAGAAACGCTCCTGTGACGAGTGGAAAAACACTCGCTGGCCATGTTGATGCTTTTGAGGGTATATTTAATGAGGTAGTGAGCGCCGGAAGTAGTACGTTGAAACCGGAGACGAAATACTCGGATACGAACATAGACCCCAAAAGTGAGAAACAGAACCCGAGTTCTACAATGAGAGAGTGAAAAACTTCGGGACGTTCGCGGCCGAGTCGTTCGATCTCAGAAGGGGTATAGTGGTACCGTGGTGATGATGGTTCTACGGGTACATCTTGGGCAGTGTCGACTTGTGAGAGTGTTTGGTTTTCTACTGTCGAGAGATCCGCTGCGTTAGGCGAGGGTTCGACGCCCATATTTGGCAGTATGAATTCGTCGAGTGGGAAGGTTGGAGTTGGTGTAATTCAGCGCTTCACGAAGGCTTTGTAAGTAGTAGCTTGTATGCACGTGTCGGCAAAATTTGCCAGCAGCTTTGACAAACTTCCGCTCTATAACTCGAAACGAAAGAAGAGTTGTCTTGTTCTGACTTCGATATCCACAACGTGAACTCTCCACCTTTTTCTACATATTAGATCGGGTGCGGACTCTGTGACGTCCGTATTGCCTTTCGAAAACCGTAGTTTTGCCATCGTAGAAGCTGAGAAATCAGCGGGTTCAAAGGCGCTCTAAGCGATACTGGTGTTAGTAACGTAACGTTTGGAGGAGAGGTTGTTGTGGACCAGATGCAAGCTCTGTGTCTTGGCTGCTTCATCCGGCTTAGGCACAAACGATTCCTTTCCAAGTCCCCGGTTCTCCACGGTGGGATGGAACAACCCGTAGTGCAGATTTGGTGTGGACAAAGGGGAATGGCGGCGATGAAGTAATCGATGGTGAAAGATGATGGCTTTTGTGAGTGGCTGGCAATACCCTCGGGCTGCGTAGTTGGACAATTACGCCTCCCGAAGCCGCTTGCATTTTTTCGCCTTCACGAAATCGTACCAAGACTTCCTCGACCACAAACCTCCAACATCTTAGTCACACATACTTAGATGCACCGCAGAGCCCCGTAGCATCTGATCCCTTTCCACTGTCGGTGCATTGTTAGTGAGCTGCCATATACAGTCAAATGTCGGCATTCCGTGCATAAGACGCTTATCTAATGCCACCGTCTGCAACGACCGATCTCGTACTGCCCACCAAAGCCTGCCACAATTGTAGGAAGCGCCGCTGGAAATGCGATCGCTCCCTGCCGGTTTGCCAAAAATGTTTGTCATCGGGGGCTGAGTGTTTGGGATATGGAAAGTTGTTTGTTTGGAATAAGGGTGTCGCGAGTCGGGGGAAGATGATGGGAAAGTCATTCCAGGAGAGACTGGTTGACAAAGATACTCCCGATGAATCCAAAAACGGCAAACCGAGCAAGTCCGTATTAGAGGCAGAGAGAGTAGTTGGTCGTTCAGGTCAACCGCAGCAAGAGATGGTAGAGGCGGTATCTTGGCCTCTTGTCGATCCTCTCGTTCAGGACCTCAGCCTGCACTCGCGATATTATATCCACCACTACGCAACCCAAATATGCGAAGACCTGGTTGTATACGACATACCGGGTCAGAACCCAATGCGCGAACTTATTCCTGCGATCACGGCTCACCCATCTCTCCTTCAGATCATCCTTGCGAATGCGGCTTTTCACGTCTTCAACATCTCCAGGGACCCTATGAGCCAGTCCTCCTACCAGCAGAGTCAGAGACCATGCATGGTGGCCTATTATCAGGCTGTCAGTCGATTTGGTGGCCCTATGAAGTCCTCTTATCGGGATGCACTACTAGCTAAGCAACAGGCACTCTCGTTATTGGCGCAGAGTGTTGCATCTGTGAACGAGTCGAATATCGACTTGATACTCACCGTCATTCTCTTCTTTATCAACTACGACCTAATCGAGTCAGGAAAGGACAAGTGGAAGGTGCACATGGATGGTGCACAGAAGCTCATCAACCTTCTCGGTACACCGCCGTTCATACAGCGTCCAATGAGTCGACTTCGTATCCATGTCCTCGCAGATCTTCTAGTGTACGTACTGTTCTTACATGTCAGTCAGACTCCACTAACCTACATCAGGTTCTACATTCTTGGCTCAACCTTTTGTTTTTCTACCACACCAAAGCTCATTCCTGACTCGATTGAGCTTGGGCCTATCTTGCGATACGCTGAAACAAACAACTATCTTTCTTGTCCAAGCCCGTTGCTTCGCATCATGATACGGTCTTTTGAGCTACCTGATACGCGTAAATCGATGTCGGATGACCTCGTCCCAGACGTGCAGGAGCGAGTCGGTGAACTGTTGGTGGCAGCATTAACCTTCGACCCATTTCAGTGGTCTAACGCCTTCCAACCCGCGTCACCTCTTGAGAACCTCGAACACCGCATGCGGATCGCATCAGCCCATCGAGCAGCAGTCTGCATATACCTCGCACGAGTCCTTCCATGCACCAGTCCGCTCCTCGATCCGTCGAGCGATTCAGCGCTAGTCAGCCTCACGGGACTCGCCAGCGAGATCGTATTCCAGATCTCACATCTAAAACCCACCGATATCATGTTTAAATCAATAAGCTGGGCGCTCTTCCTCGCAGGTGCAGAGTCAGAAGACCCCGCGCAGCGTGCCTGGATAATGAACACCATGGACGAATGGTACAACCTCATGTATTGGGGTTACATCCGCACAGTCAAGAAGATTCTCGAGGCTATATGGAGTTGTAAAGACAAAGCAGCCGAGGGTGAGGACAATTGCTGGATTGATGAAGTTAGGGAGATGGGTTACGAGATGCTGATCGCGTGAGGGGAAGGCCTTTAGCCTACAATATCACCATGGCCGATAGTTGAAGATAACTAAGCCTTGTTTACAAACTGCCATGTCTTCCCCAACATCACGGAATCGGAATCATATAGTGCCAGATAGTTGTCGACTCGCATTGTTGCATCCGAAACCCATGGACGGGTCAGACATCGAAACGACCGCTTGTATTGTTTCACACATCATCGCGAAGCAAACTTCACGACACCAACGTCGTACCTACGTTTTTGTCTTGTCTGGCTTACAATGACAACTGTAGGCTTTTAAATTGCAAGAATACTAGCTACGCTGAGCAGCCAGAATCGCGCACTCACCCTAATCTTATGGATCAGATCACATTAAAAACAACACGTCATGTATGACCCCTTTATCGATAGCGAAGATTTCAATGCCCGAAAACCTGGGCCCCTTTGGCACTCGCACCTTTCTTCCATGGATCTCCTGGTAACGGCTTAGGCCTCTGCACACATCCGCAATCGCACACCTAGGCTCACATCAAGATTCTCAGGAATGTTCCCTGGGACTCTTTCTCTGACAATTGACGTGCCAAGAACCGGTATAGTGGAGCTTGGATTTAAACCATCACGTAGTGGGTTAGGTGTTTCAGATTCACCCCTCGAATCGTTATGCCTCATCGACAAGGCAAGCAGATCTATCGATAGGGTGGCGGCGCCTACCAACGAGTGGCCTCAGGCTTTCGGAATTTCAAATGATCTTTATTATTTATAGATTGGGCGAGGGTGATTCTCATCGCCCTGGTTGTTGGTGAGAGCACCTGAAAGAAAGTGGGAAATTGGTTTTTGCGCACGAGCTGAGGGGTTAGTTGGCTATTTTGCGACTTGGTGCTTTGAGCGATGGCTGGAGGCGTAAGCTCCGGTGTAGACGTGGCTGTAGGTATTGTGCGTGTGTTGGACTGAAACGTTTGGCCAAGACGAATTGTTTTGAGGCGGACATGAGACCGGAAGGCAAGCTATCAGCACAGCCGAATCATTGTTCTATTGTTCAGAATTGCATCAAAACAACGGATGACTGGTCTTTGAGTCCGTGAAGTGCGACGTTAGGAATGAATGTTTATCCACGTGAGTGACTCGGAGTCTGCACGGTCGCCTCGCTTCGGCTCAGCCACTTTCTCTACCTCTCGTTCCCCTTTTCTCACATCGTCTCAATCCACCTCGACAGAAAGCGCGGAGTCAAAAAACACATATTGCTCATTACACCCCATCAATTTTCCTCTTTGCTGTAGCATCTGATGAGGTCTTCTGTGTAACTGTGTTTACATGACGCCCGGATGATCTACCCATCGCATAATCACTTTCACAGCCCCAGAACGAGCTTACCTACAGCAAACATGCAACCCAGCGACATCCTCCTATTCGTCTCTCAAACGCTTTGCACAAGCCACGGTATCCTTAAAATACCAAACCGGATTGCAGGGCTAGGCCCCTCAGTCTCAAAGCCTCATCCTCAGGGATTGCGCGTCGGATCACAGGACCCATTATTATTAGCGGCTAAGTGAGACTTCTCTGATTCCTTTCTTTCCTCATCACGTCAGCCGCTTTTTATGATGTCGTTCTCCTATTCTCGCTTGATTTCTGGTGCTGGGTCGGGAAATTGACGTGGGAAGGGGCTGAGATTGGAGGCATTGGGCCGAACGGCTTCGTTTGCCGGCCTAGGTTGAGACCTACTTTCGGGGTGCCCAATTTTTCTTGGAATGGACGTGGCATCGAGTGTATGGACATGGGGCTACTATTCTTGTGTTGCGCGAGTTGCATGCTGGGCCGTACTTAAAGAGTGTCAGAGCCACTCTTCATGTTACGAGTCTGGTTTGTGATTGTGATTTCTCGTTCATTACTTGTTGTGTTTCTAGCCTTACTACCAACATTATATCTGTTCCTTAATGTCCAGCCCCGCTCCATAGAACAACACCCTTAGAGACACAATCATGTACCAATCATCACTCATTCCAGCCCTCCTACTGTCATCGGCATTAGTTCCTAACACCTTTGCGCAAAGTACTACGGATCCTACGAAACGCGCCGAGCTCGCCCTCTCAGCACTCCAAATTTGGTACAATGCCGGCACTGGACTTTGGAACACGGCAGGATGGTGGAACAGCGCAAATGCTATGACGGTAGTCGGCAACCTCGCAAAAGTAGACTCGAGTACACAAGTCCACGACATCGCAACGCGTATCTTCGCAAACACAATCATGCAAGCTCCGGCCAAGAATCCTCAACCAGGTATTGAATCCAAGGCCGTAAAACAAGATAGCACGAGCAACGACACTTCAATCTCGTATAATGTCACTGGCCTGGAATCGGGATATAACAAACGCGTTGGCGAAAACGGCGAACCCATCACTACATTTCCAACCAGCTGGAGCGCCGGCAACAGCGAATATGTCGACGTCAAGACCCTTCCAATATACAACCCCGAACAAGCCGTCGTCTCCTCAACACCCAACCCCAACGACTGGCTCGATGGTTTTTACGACGACGATCTTTGGTGGGCACTAGGCTGGATTGGCGCATACGATGTCACCAAGGATAACAAGTATTTGGATCTCGCGTCGGGAATTTTCAAAGCCGTTACGAAGGCATGGCCGACGAACTGTGGTGGCGGCGGCATCTGGTGGAGCTGGCAGAAAGATTATGCGAATGCTATTGCGAACGAATTATTCTTGAGTACTGCAGCACATCTGGCGAATCGTGTTAGTAAAAGCGAAAAGGCGTATTACGTGGATTGGGCGCAGAAGGAGATCAATTGGTTTTTGAGCACCGGGATGATCAATTCAAGGGGAACTATTAATGATGGGCTGAACAGTAATTGCAAGAACAACAACATGGTAAGCTTCCTTCCTAGCCGTGATCACGATCGAAATGCTAACGTGGACCTGCAGACAACATGGTCATACAACCAGGGCGTCATTCTTGGCGGCCTCGTGGAACTCAACCGCGCAGCCCCAAATTCAACATACCTCCCACTCGCCACTAAAATTGCCAAAGCTGCCATCACCGAGCTCTCAGACTCCAACGGGGTTCTACACGACAAGTGTGGTCCTCTTTGCGGCGGCGACGCTTCACAATTCAAAGGTATCTTCTTGAGGGGGTTACAGATGCTGCAAGAAGTTGCACCCGACGATGCGTTCAAGAAGAGCATTCGAGCAAACGCGGACAGTGTGTGGAACAAAGATCGCGATGAGGGGAACATGTTGAGCATCAACTGGGCAGGACCTTTTATTGCGCCAGCGAATGCGACGACGCATAGTAGTGGGATGGATGCACTTGTTGCTGCGATCACTGTGTAAGAGAAGAGTAGAAGGTCTGGCAAAGATTATGGATCCTCACGATGCTACGAATATTGGAGTTGGGGAACCTCTGGGTTGGAATGGGTTCGATTGTGTATAATTCTTAATGATACCCCCTTTGATGACCTCGACGTGAGACTTTTCTTAATGTTCTTTTCCATCGGATGATATACTTGACCTCCCTGGCCTTTCAGCATTCCGATTCAGCTCTCAAACACACTCACCAGTCGATCTTGGTAATCGCCTGACCGTCCAAGTAGTCGGCCTTGCCTACCATGATGTTAACACACGATCAAGTCACACTCACTCCAGGAAAATTCTCACCAACGTCAACGCCCTCCTTCCTCAAAATTCCATACGCAGTAGTAACATGGAACCAAAAGTTCGGATGTGCCCAATATCCCACATAGGTCAACCCGGTTAACGTTTGGCTCATCGGCTTTCCATCAGGTCCTTTCATTGGAAAAACAATCTCCACTTCCTCTTTATCGTTGATATCTTCGGGCTTGATTGCCTCGAGGTACTCAATGGTCTTCTTGATGCGGGCGAGAAGATCAGGGAACGTAGTTTCAACGTCGGGGAGCGTGAGGGAGGCGACGTTGGGGTTTAGGCGCGGGGGAATGGCTTTTGCAGCGTCGGTAAAGCGGTAAATTTGGAAGGTAAGGTCTGCCATATCGGGGTGGAGACGGGCAGAGAGGAGGGTAGACGGGTCCGTGGAAGTGGAATTAGCGTGGTTGAGACCCTTTTGTAGGATGGCGGCTGCGTTCTTCAGGCCACGGATGAGTGGCTTGAGAGCAATGGTGTGGAGGGTTGCCATTGTGGTTGGGTCGTTTGATCGGGGTGTGATTCAGTGGAGAGCGGTGTCTTTGGTGAGGGTGCGAGCTTAGAGTAATGGTGAGTATGTGTTGATGAAGAAGTACATTATGGAGACTTTATACATACCATTGTCGGACTCGGTACCAACTTTATTCTACCTGATTACAAATACTCCATCGCCGCAACCTTCCAAAGGTTTCTCTTGTATTGCATGTCGCACCAAAGTCAACATATCTGACTTCACCGAATTCCATCTTTATCTTGTTAGAGTACGACTGGTGGTTCTGGACGAGCATGCATTCGCTTGATACTGTTGACGTGCTTGGTAGACTCGCAAATACGATGGGCCGAGGTATTGTCCTAGGGCGTCGAAGCATATGGATGACTAATGATACGCATGTACACAGTGACCCATTATAGACGACCAAGACGATGGTTCTGATTTGCAATGCATATGCACAGCCCCTGGCGCAAACATGGAAATACCAACGTGTGAAGATTGCGTCGCGCAATTTGAGGAAGGTAGAAAGGACAACGGTTAGTATGGCTTCTTTTCGGTAATGAGACCCCAGCAGCTCCCGCTCCTAGACTAAGCGTAAAGAGCGTCTACTTAGGATTTGGCATGTTGGGGTTTGCGGTGGGGATGTTGTAAGGTGAAGTGGGGTTAGGTGACAAAAGTACAATTCCTTGAATCTCAAACTCCAAGAGCCCGACCACGACTTAGTCAAATCGATCCATGGAGAAGGGAGACTGCACTTGAAGAAGTCCAAATGCTGTGCTATGCATCAACAATTTCGGACACTAGTCAAATCGACCATAGATTCAGGTGAACCTGACAACGACGCCTATCAAACAGTAGCTTACATATTGAAGCCCATTCAAGATACAATTTCGTCCTCGCGAGAACTTTTTCACCCAGACATGTTCTGGAAACCTTTACCGCCTTGCGTTTGCAAGCTTCTGCTCCTGCTGGACTCAAGGAAACCATCATGCGGCCGTGTCTGCCATTGTCTCTCACTTGTCCAGTCCAGGCTATTACAGCGACGGTCACGTTGCCTTTTTCCTGTTGTTTACGGAATCTCTCTTACCTCACCGCCCACATGTCCTACAAGCAGTAAAATAGAAAGTCTCCGCCTATCTTTTGCCGCCAACTCCCCACCCATCCATCGTCTTTGAACCTCTCCTCCAACTCCCTACCCCATCTCTTTACAATTCTACGCCAACACGTAACGCCTGGATACGGTGGTAACTACTCTGTACACCAATACCATGGGTGGTACCGGCTGTCTTAAGAATCTCGTCATCACCGCCGCCGGCGACGTCGGCCCCGGCAAAGGCAACGAAAAGGTCAAGAAATGGATCGACGCAAACGGCGGGAAATGGTCGTCGAAGGTAAATAAGAACGTTACACATCTTATTGCCAGCAAGGATGCTTGGAAGAGGAATGTAGATGCTGGTATGTAACTCCACCCCGAGCAGCGGTGGATTTGATATTCGAAAGAGAGAAGGATAGGTACTGACGAGTCCGGTGGGAAAAAATAGTGAAACAAGCGCAGGAGATGAAGGGGATATGGATTGTTAGCTACGATTGGCTCGAGGATAGTTTGACAAAGAGGAGGAAGTTAGCGGAGAAGAAGTATACGTGGGAAGTCTTGAGAAAGCAGAGGCAGATTAGTAAAGCAACGAAGAGGAAGGGGCCCGAAGCTGACAGTACGTCTCTTATCGCTTTTGCTTTCTTTACGAACCCGATTATCGACTATTGGGCTTTGTTTTGTGGACTTGACTGATGCCTGCCAGCCAAGAAGTTCAGGGCAGGGTGCACCAAAGCGCAAGAGGACACGGGCTCAGGTACGTCCCTTCGTCCATCTAGGAGCACTTTCTTCGTTACCGCCATGAGCGATCTGCGGAAGAAGAGGGAAACCCGGGAGATGGAGGAGCAGGAGGCGAGGGAAGCTAAACGTGCGGCTGCGGCGAACGATGTAGCGACAGGAAAGACGAAGGATGCAGCTCGCGATGCGCTGAGGGAAGCCATGATGAGTGGGTCGAAGACGAAGAATCAGAAAACGTCAAAGGTTGCCCGAAATGCGGAATCGCAAGCCACTCCTCCAGAACCACTACCTGCGGATCCATCAGTAGCGGCACCAATATCACAGCCCACGGAAGACGAGCCGCAGAGCAAGGACGACGATACCGACTTTCCGACCGACGAAGAAACTCCCACTCCGCTCTTGTCTCCTAAATCTCAACGCTCCGGTCTTGATCCCACTCAACCATCCTCATCTCAACGCCCTCTCTCCCGCTCTCGTCTTCTTGCGCCTCCCAAACCCTCTTCTTCCCCGAATCCAGGCCCTACAACTCCCACCAAACCATCACCTACTAAAAAGCCCTCACTCACAGATCTCTATCACATCTACAGCGACCCTACTGGATTCACCTACGATCTCTTACTCATGCGTTCGAACCCGTACCTTAACAACTTCGCCCGCTACGACCTGAGGCTCTACGAGAGTAATACGAAGCCGCACGTTTACTGTACGTTTGTGCGGTACGTACCGCCCGGCGGAGGAAAAGGTGGGATCTCGAGTGCGGCGAACATCAAGGTGAATGGAACCGAGGTCGACAGGAAGAACTTTGGAGATGCAATGGAGGCATGCTTGCAGACACTGTCCCAGTCTCCGAACCAAGATCTTGCGACCTCCAACATGCAAGTCATCAACACCGGTGGTCACACCGCAGACATCTCCAGGGAAGCAGAAGCCGCCCGCCTGACCACTCTCATCACACCTCCCACCCCTTCCCCCACCAGCGTATACAAAGCGCTCATCTGTCCTGAAAACTCCCCCTTCGGCAACGCTTTCCTCGCCTTCCGCCACACCTTCCGGGATCTCACACTCCTGACCTGGGAAGAGCGCCGTGACGACGCCTTGAACCCCTCCTCCAACCTATCCGGCTCCAGTATCCAACGCATCCGCGCCCAACACTACACCATTGAGCCCTTCATCTGGCGAAACCGACCGGTCCAAGGCCAGTCCTTCGGCTTCATGCCCGCGATCAGCAGCGCCGTGATGGATACCACGTATGAAAAGAACCATTTCGATCTCCCGGGCCTGGACTCGGCGCTCGGTACAGGGAGCATAGGCAGCGCCCTACACCGCGAAGCCGAAGCGGCAAAGCGCAAGGAAGAGGAGGACCGCGAAGCCGCGCTCAGGAAGGCAAAAGAGCTGGCAAGGCTGGAGAAGGAGATGGAGAGGAAAGAGCGCCCGAATTTCAATAGGCCGCTGTTCAACGGCGTCAATGGGCCGCCGACGATGGATCCGTGGGGACGGTACTTGACGCCATCACCCGGAGGTGCATCGATGAGTCCGAGTCCCTATGCTGCTGCTGCTGCTGCTGTTCATCAAGGTCAGGGACTGGTGGATGCATTTGCATCACCACGTGGGTCTCCGCTCTCTGCATACTCACGGCATACGCCTCAGTCTCAATCCAACATGCAACCCCAACACAGCTTCCGAAGCGACAACACCAACATCAACGGCAACGGCAACGGCAGCGGAAACAGTGCAGCACTCTCCCGCGCAATCGGCCCTCATCGCCCCGCCGTCTTCACAAACTTCGGCACCAAGAAGACGAGGTACGCCAAAAGTTCCTTCTTCGGTGTTGATTGAGCTTCTCTCAAGCATGGAAGAGGACACTGGGTGTTCTCATCTTTCCCTCATGGCGTTTGGGGGGTGTACCTGTGCTGATCTTTCGAATACTACACCATACTCTTCACCTGTAGATATATATATCCCATGAGCTCATTAGCAGATACTCAAATTCAGATATGAACATCATCAGCATCACCTCTACGTCGTGTCATACCCGTGCTTAGATATCCTCTCTTCGGAATTCATCCAATTGAGGTGTCTGTTGCTGTATACAAGATGTTATTACATACGATATTCTATAAAAGAAAATCTCATTGCAAACGAATAAACGAATGGTCTGTAAAGAATTGAACAAGAAATGGAGGAAAAGGGAAGTAGCAGATGAAACGCTCGTGCAAAAGCGAGTGGAGTTTCATACGCAGCAAATGCGAACCTTCCCTATGCAGCTATGCAAAAAAAAAAAAAAAAAAAAAAAAGGGACAAGCGCGCCAAATCGCTTTCGTTCCCCCCATGACCAGAATTCGTTTCCAACCCACGCAATCAGAACTTTTACGACGAAGCCTTCTTCCTCTCCCTCAACTTGGACCCGATGGACCCGTCCGCTCCGTTGGCTACCGCCTCCCCATTGACCAGCAGCTTGGGCGTTCCATTCACAGCCCCATTCGTCTTGCTCTTCTTCTTCTCCTTTCGCTCCGCCTCTTCGGTTTCGCTATCCTCGTACTCGCTTCGTTCGTCCGCGAGTCCATCGTTGACGATGAACCGATACGCGATCCGGCAGATCAAGAACCACCAGAAAAGATTGACGGCCTGCAGGGCGGCGAGCAGAGAGAAGGCGATGTATTGGGCGAGCCGACACTTGTACTGCTGGGTTTCCCAATTGAGTTCCCACGGGCCGACGGTCCTGAATTCGGTGAGGATGGAGTAGAGGATCTTGAGGTTGACGTAGTGACGGAGGTAGCCCCAAACGCACATGAAGACGAAGAAGAAGGGGCCGACGATGGGGGCGTCGACGTAGTTGAACACCTTGGACGTCTGTTGCAACGATCAGCATGCCAAAACAAAGTCGAGCGAGGGTAGACGTACGGCGAGGAAGAAATCGGAGATGTCGTGGGTGATGTACACGGCGATACCCATGTAGGTGAAATGGAAGCGGTAGCTGCACCAGATCAAGGTCAAGGTGATGAAGTGATGGGCCACCAGCTCCTTGAAATCCTTCCTCGGCTTCTCCAGCATGAGCAGCAGCACCACCATCTGCTGGGCCCAGTAGCTCGCCTGCAGCAAATAGTAGGCCTTGAAGTAGCCGTCGTGCGTCTTGTGCGGAAATCCCTCGTACATGGCGGTGGTGTTGAAGTACCAGATGGGGGTCCGCTTCATCACCCACAGCCCATACGGGCCGAAGACGGCGAAGTACATGGCGGTGTAGAACTGCTCCATGAAGCGGGCCTGCTTGGCCTTGGAGCGAATGCCGTAGCGCAGGGCGATGGGGCGGATGAAGCGCTGCATGACGAATTCACGGGTGAAGGAGAGCACGATGGTGTAGAAGCCGACGAAGGCGAAGTCGCGAGCGCCTTTGCCGTAGTGGACGGGGCCATGGTCGCCGGGTGCCTGTGGCAGCGGGTACGAGAGGAAGAGGCCGGCGGCGACGGGGTTCGACGGCCGCGGGTTCACGAGGTAGAGGGAGACGATGGCGAGGCCGAGGACGAGGGGGAGCAGCCACGTGTGCCGCAGACAGAGACGTTTGCAGCGGGACAGCGCCCGCCTTACCGTGCGGCGTTTGGAGCGACGGGTGGCCCTCTCGCGCTGCGGAACATGCATTAGCAGCCCTTCCCGGACGCAGCAAGACGGCAGGGCAAGGCAAGACGTACAGAGCTCTCGGTCGGCGTGGTCGGCGGACTCCCCAGCGTCGCAAAAGCCGCAACGTCGCTGTCCCCCGGCAGCTCGCCCCCCAGCACGCTGCCCTTCCGTCTGCGGCCGGCCTTTGCATTGCGGCCGTGCGACGACGATTTCGGGAGGGACGGGAGAGGCTCCATCTCGGACGCGGCCATTTTCACACGGCGCAGGTGTGGTGGGAGGGGAGAGTGGGAGGGGAGAGTGGGATCGGGAGTCGATTTTCTCACCGAGGTCATCTTCTTGGACGCGGAAAGGAGACGATGCCAAGAGGCAGGGGCCCTGTTACCGATGAGTCCACAGCACGTCCACAGCAAACCGCAGAAACAACACCTTGATGATGCTGTGCTCCTATCCACATGTTGTAAATTTGGTTTTGCACCCGCCTATAGATATAACCCTGCTACCAGAGACCCCATGCCCGGAACACCATATGCAAATGCGAGTACTTCATCACACCACCGCGCCCCGCCCAAAGGTCCTCATCGTCGTCTCTAGTCAAACGCCATCTTCTCCTCCCTGCCATAGCCCCCGTAGCTGCCAATCATACCCACGCTCCCGCCACGGCCCCTCTGCTTGCGTCCCCAAATCTCCATGCCCCAGTCGAACATCTGCCAGCACCAGCCACCTGCCACCATGACCCCCGAGATGACGTTCACCAGCCGGATCAGCAGCGGGAAGAAGCCGCCCCACTCCTCCGCCACGGTGAGCATGATGGGCTCAATGTCAAACTTGACAAAGACGCCGGGCACGTAGTTCTCGGGAACGGTGTGGCTTTGGCTGGTCACCGCGTACTGGTTCGTCTTGATGGCGTGCGGGGAGGAGAAGATGGATTTGGCGGGGTGCGATTCGCCCTTGACGTTCACGGCCTCGAGGAGCGGGAGGAGGGAGGCGTCGTCTGTGTAGATGGTGGGCACGATGCTGAGGTAGTATTGGAACTTGTAGAAGTGTTCGTCCGTCGTCGCAACCGTCATGTCCAGGGGGTTCTCGAGCGACGGGTAGTACGGCCCGAAAGACAGCTCGGTGATGATGTGCGAGAAGTTGAAAGCTGCCGTCGCGTTAACCCTCGCATCTCCGCGGGAGGACGGGAGGGGGAGGGGTCCAACGTACCCGTGTGATCCAGATGCTCCCCAATCTCGAGGTAGCCGTGTCCCCTCGCCGTGATGTGGAAGTCGCCCTGCACCTTGTTCCCCTCCAAGCTTCCAAAGATCCGGCACGCGTTGGGCAATCCACGGACCTTGGGCGTCTTGGGGAACTTCTTCTTCTTCTTGGCCGCGCCCAGCTGATCGTGCACATCCAAGAACTCCTCCCATCCAGGGTGTCCCGCCTCGTTCTCGCCCAGCGTGTGCATGTGCTTCTTCTTGCCCCAGATCTCCCAGCTCGTGGGGTCCTTGCGCAGCAGATCGCCCGCGAGGGTCCGGTCGCCCGCGGCGTCTTGCATGTTGACGTGCAGGTCGGCGCAGCGCATGGCGACCACGACATCGATGTTGATCTGCATGTCGTGGGAGACGCCCTTCTCGACCGAGAAGGTCTGCGTGGTGGTGCCGACGAACCAGCGGCCGATTTCCGACCAGGAGAGGTAGATGCAGGTCAGGATGAGCAGCGCGGTCCAGGACGACGAGTCACGTCCGCGGGTGAGGTACGTCTTCTTGGTCTTTGCTGTGAGGGCGCTGTCAGGCCTTCTCTCCTCCTCCTCCTCCTCCTCCTCCTCCTCCGAGGTGCCATGTCTCGTGGGGGGAGGGTGTACTCACGAAAAGCATCGAAACTCGCAATCCCACCCTTCTTTGCCCCGAACGCGTCCTCATCGAGACTGTGATCATCGAAGCCGTTCATGGTGCCACGGGTCGGCGCGTCGCGCGAAAAGGGCACTGCGGGCCCAGTGCGACTCGGAATATCAGAAGGGGAAGAAGAAAAAAGAGAGTCGGGTTGCGGCAAGGGAGTGACGGCGCCGTTGCACTTTGTCGAAAGAACACCTGGAGTTTCAGCCCTACGCGGCCGACGCACGGCACGGGCCATATCTCGGGGGTGCAAACTACATGGTACATACAATGAATGCATCATAAATCGCATGGTCATTCAGACACGACTCAATTCCCACGCCATCTCTATCATGTGGATAGCTTTCCGATGTGCATTTGGCATCCACCAGGCACATTCGTTACAGACAATGACTCCATCAGCAACAAGCCTCAGCATCGTTCATCCACGGTGATCAGACCTCCCATCCATCACCACCACCACCACCACCTACGCCGCCTCATCCTTCAGCACACTGTACGAGTGTTCCCCATCCTGGCTCGCCGAAGTCCCCGAGTTGGCGGCATTCGATCCAGGCTGCGCATTCCTCTGCGCCAGCTTCTGCTCAGCCAATCTTGACGGATCACCATCCGTTCCAACTTCACCAAATGCAGTCTTTCCCTCAAGATCGCTCAACTCGGTCAAGTTCTTTCCCTTCGGCTTCCCAACGCCAGGATCCTGCGCACTAGCGTCTGCTCCGGCGTAGCCTCCGGTTACTCCCGCAGTGCCACTCCCATCTGCACCTCCGGAGCTGAATTCTTTACCAAGACCCTTGCCGGCCTGTAGTTGCTGTGTCTCGCTCCATTCCTCCTGGGCTTCGCGGGCCGCTGCATCAGCTGCGGGAGGAAGCTTGGTAGCCGATGAGGTGTCGGTGTTGTTTGTGGTTGTGGAATGAGAGGGTTGCTTGGAGGCGGCGGCGTGTGGGTTGCCCTGTCCGAAAGCACCAGAGCCTTGGAGGGACTCGGCAGCGAGAGAGTCGGATGTTACCACGCCGATGGACTCGGGGATCGTGTTCTTGTTGTCGGTGACCTGGGAGGTGCGTTAGCGCGTGTTCGCATGTCCTGGCCTGAACTGTGGGAAGAGGTCCCGGACTCCTGGCACATGGCTGTGTGGGTCGGAGGGCCCGGGGATGTGAAATGCTCGTGTGACCGACGACCGCCGGGGCAAGCGCATTACCTTTGTTCCTGCCGAGGATGCCATTTTGTCCTTCTCAGTTATCGGCGACAGCAGATTCGGGGTTTTTTGGAGAAGTATTTTGGAATGTGCCTCTATCTGAGAGATGAATGGGGTTCTTTGGCTGGAGCTGGTTTTATGTCACAGCGGTTCAGTACCCATGTCGTCAATAACTGCTATTTCTCCATTGCATCTACATGACGTCAAATCTCCACCCTTTTCTTCCAACTCCACTCCACCAAGAAAATGCCATGTCCGAACGTTTCGTTTGATCTTTATTTATACCGGCACCAACCATTGATGCAAATCATCCCAGGGTCTTGAATATTCGAATAAGTATACCGTGCATGTTTCATGTAAAAGCAAGATGGAGCGAGGATGTGATGGTTGAAAAATGACCGTGTGGTATTCGTTCTATGCCAGCCCCAGCCGTGATGCCAAGGCATCTCAAAACCCAAGGAGAAGTTCGAAAGAAGAAGCCATCCGAGACAAAACTTGTCCGGCTCCATTAGGGTACAGAAGCCCAGTTGTCTAAACACACAACGTTAGTGTCGGTATCGGATGGAGATGCACGCTTGAACGTACTCTGGAACCACTGTTGGAAGGATACAGGCTGTATATCCGGGAAGGCTGAGTTAAGATAGCCAGGGGTCGCCAAGTCGTAATGCCCCTCTGCCGTCTCGATGAGGGTTGCAAGACGGCGTTGTCTAAGCACATCTCCAGCCATCTGTGCCATGGTCATCTGATACTGTAGGCCGGCAGGATTCTGCCATTCGACGTTGAAGAACTGGCGGCCTGCTGTCGATTAGTCAATGAATTCCCGTTTCAGATAAGCACAGCATACCTCTGCACGTTTGGATAACCTCTATCAGCTGATTCACGCTCATCCTGTCTCCACTCATTGACATCTCTTGAGGCCACAAAGGCATGTCCAGCGACCGCACCACGAACCGTGCTACATCATACACGGACGTAAGAGTCAGGTACGCCAGATTCTGGGCTGAGTCGTAGACTGGTGCTATAGCAGTCATGTTCCTAGGATCGGCAATATAGTCTCCTTCATTGGCGAATCCGGTGTTGACTCCGATGCGTTGCGAGATCATACCGTTGACGGAGAACCTCTCGAAGAAAACTCCGCATACGAACACGGTGGATTGGATGTAACTGCGATGGTGTTGTAGTCGAGCCAATGCAGCATTCCGTCCACGGTCGAGTACGTCATTCTGGCCACGCAAGGCTGGTCGTCCTTCAAACTCGGCGGGGGCAAAACGACGGACTCGACATGCTACGGCGGCGTCGATCAGCCGTAGTTGGGCATTACCGCTCACGGTCGATATGACCGTGTCCACACCCATAAGGGAGTGCTGGATGGATGCCAGATCGTTGTAGTCCACAACCTGGCATTGGTACCCCTGAGATAGAAGTCCTGGTTGTGGCTTCAGCTTGTCAGTATTGGTCTTTGAGAAGGAGCACGTCCAACCTTGGAATCAAAAGAGAACGGGGAAGTGAAAACGTACACTTCTAGACAATATGACAAGCTGATGGCTTGTAGAATCATGGATCTCGCGAGCTATCAGTAGGGCCAACCTACAGGTACCGGCGATGGCTATGCGCATTATCGACATGATGAAGGATGACAGTTGTAGGAGGGACGGGATGAAAAGGCAGGTGGAATGAGCGGTTGTACCACGAGCCTCGAGCGGTTTATGTTCAGTTGCGGCCCAGAGGATATGCAAGAAAGGGCGGTGGTATTTGCTACGGAAGTTCCGCAGGATGACCAGGGATGAACAGTGGCACCAATGGCGAGCTTCAAGCGCTACATCAGTCGATACATGGTGTCGACTACCCAGTGAAATCCACAGGCAAAAGAGGGTACGGTTTCCCGGGAAGCTGTGCCCACAGTTCAGCAAATCCGGATTTTGCGGCAATGGGTGAGTTCGGTGATGGGAATATTTTCGTAGGCAAAAGCCACAATGGGAAGTTGGGTTTGCCTCGTTCTAACGCCTGTTCGTGATATCAGTTCGTCTCCGACCTGGCTTGATATCGTGATTTGTGGAATACGTCTTGGCTGAGCAATGATCACCTCTCCGTAGCTGTCAGCGAAAAGTAGGAGTCATAGGCATATGCTCCATTTGACAGAATGGGAGTGATGCCTAGGACAACCTGTAGTTGTGGTGTGTTTTGTAACTCTGCAGTGGAGCATGCACGATGCCGGGCAACAGTGGCACCCCTGCGATGATGGTATTTGGTAGGGCCGCTCATTTCATCCGAGCTCGAGCTGGGTCCAATTGGGGCCGTAAAGGAGGATGGCGTCTTGGGCCGCGTGTGAAAGAAGAGCAAAGACCGGGGATCTGGAGAGCCACACACTTCGGCTCCAGAGGTTCAGCCCTAGGGTGGCAAAGTACCGGCTACAGGGTTCACCTTTCACCGCATTCTCAACAAGGTGTTGCTACCTTGGGCAGTCCTGCAAAAAGGTAAATCAGGTGAACGAGCGAGTCCCAACCGCACGGTTGCGATCTTGTGGCGCTCCTATCTTCAGACTCAGACACAGGACCAACCCGGCATGAAACGAGAGAATTGCTCCCTAAATCCGTTGTGATGACACACTATAAGAAGGGTGTTGAAGCTCGTTCCGAATAGGAAATTTGGGGGCCATTTTCCGGTGAAATCCTTGTGAATCTCGAGGTTGGTCGAGTGTTTTTGCAGAGCGTTGAGTGGTTGTTGACGTAAAGAACACCCGCGGAGGATGAGGATGATATTTGAATGGGCGGTCACTCAAGAATGGTAACGGCCCGTCTGGAAGTTCGTTGTGTAGTGCCTGAAGTAGTGTGCGGTGGAAACCGCGGCTGGCAATGCTCGAAGTGCTAGCACGAGACTAACAGGGCTAAAAAAAAAGTTCTAGGCAGAGAATGATGATGAGCTGAGATCAGTGGAGCTAGCAAGTGGACCGTATGAGCAAAAGAGTCTAGCTCTCTGCAGATTAGAGTTCTGCCTTGACTGCAATAGTTTGACACCGGTCACGGTGGAGCATGTGTGCAGGCGATGGGACTGGATTTAGGGGCAGTCGTTGATGTAGTCAGAAGGGTGGAAACGGGTGCGACTGTGGTGTTCTGCGAACGGGGTCAGCTCCATCTTACGGTGAGGCCAAGGGTACGAAGAAGGGCGCCGCCGGCTACGAATAGGCAACGACTTGCCTACGCCTTTGCCTACTTCGCGTGGGAAAAGCGTCGGACATTTGGATGGGCGGGGGGATGGTGAGAGCCAAGAGACGCACAATGTATCTATGGGTAGTTCGAGTTGGGATGGAAGGCGTACACCGCCCGTTGGGGGAGGAGCTGCCGTGTAACGGGCGGGGCCGACGGGGGCTAGCGCCAACACGTGAGACCGCGTTCACCTGGGCAGACTCGCAGTATCGATTCCCTGGGTAGTGCATACATGGGCACAGGCGGCTCCACGTAAAAAGGCATAAGAAATCCGCCTGTGGTAAACACACAGAGCTCAGCAGCCTGTCGAGAGTCAGTCCACCGTACTCTTGAAAGCATGCAACAGAAGCAGGACGCGTACGAACTTTTAGTTTCACACGTTGATGTTGGGACAACGCTAGCCTCTAGCGGATTGGCGGTAGCACGTGCAAACGCGTCGACGCAGATGGGTGCTCTCAGGTCGAGAGTCGTGCTCATGAGCGCGTTTACCTGCACGAACTGCTGTGCAACTACATGAGCTGGAGCTGGAGTATCTGACCAAACACAACTTCCATTGCCTCGGGGCGTGTCCTCGTGGGATAGCTTGCCAATCGGCCATGGGAAAGCCTGTACGGAGCATGGAGAGACAGCACGGGATCTCTTGATGGCGCGAGGCCCAAATCGCAATTCCTTCATGAGGCTGCATAGCGACACGTACGCCGAGACAGACGCGTCCATCGGGAATAGGCCAATGTATGCAAAATGGCCAATCCACGATGCTCTGTGCGGAACCCGCCTCGGTCCGTCCGTGCTGTGACGCGATGCCTCACCCACAGACGCGTTCTTCACCAACATCCATCTCCCCGCGGGCCACATCCCCGGCCTTTCCCTTTCCCTTGCCCATATTCCTCACCTCGCCCATGTTCACCAATGCTTTCCTGATCTGAATTCCAGTCACTCTCTTTGCAGGCCGCGTCACGTCACAATGCCCACCACGCCTTCATCCTCGCCCAAGAGCAGCAGTCCGAGCTCGAAATACTCGTTCCTGGTCCATTCGCCCTCCACCGTTGCCAATGCATTGCCTCCAGAGATCCAGGCGGCCGACCGTCCACTTGCCCGCCAGAAGCGGCGCCGCACAAGGTATGTCGATTTCCATGCTGCTTCCATCTCCCGTCCTGTTGCGACTCGGGCGTGTGTGAGCGCGACGGCGGACGCGTCGGGCCGTGCGTGCGTGCTCGACCACCACCTGCCTTGCCCCGCGCCACACCCGCCGAAAGCTCCCTGTGCCAGCTTCCGACATCGACTGACCACAGCCGCCCGCAGCAAAGAGGACGAGTCCGTATTGTTAGAGGCCTACCAGAAGAACCCCAAGCCCGACAAAGCGACACGCGCCGCGATCGAATCCAGGGTTGCACTGGGCGCGCGGGAAATTCAGGTAATCCGCGTTTCGCTCCACGTCACGTCGCATGCTGACCTCCACCACGATCTGGTTTCAGAACCGCCGCCAGAACGATCGTCGCCGCTCTCGACCTCTTGATTCCTCTTCCATGCTAATGTCCTCTTCCTCCCTCATGTCGGACCCTCCCCTTGAAGAGGAGACGAAAGCGCACCATGGCGAGGTGCGCGACGAGCTAGAGCAGGAAGCCGCCGAGGAACGTGCGGCGGCTGCAGATCCACCCGCAGTCGACTCGGCAGCGGAGTCAACCGACGACACCAAGGATGCGGCAACCCATGTGCCGGCAGAGGAAGCTGTCGAGGCCACGGAAACCGCAGAAACGGAATCTCAAGACACGGTAGCCTCGAATGCGATACCCTCCACCGACGCCCAGACCGCTGACACGGCCCCGACCGAGATCAGCTCGCAGCAAACCCTCTCCTCGCAAGGTGCGTCGCAACCGCGCACATCGTGGATCTCGAATCGCCGCAGTGCATCCTTTGCGCGTAACAGCGACGACTATGCTCCCGAGGTCATCACCTTCCCCAACTCCTCGCAGCCTGCCCCTCAACCTCAGCCTGCTGCTGCAGAGCCGGAACCCTCCACAAGATCGCTCAAACGCGTACACTCGTTTGTGCGCCTGGCAACGAATGAGGATGGCACCGCCCGTATCGTGACGGATTTGGACAAGACACCATCTCCGCCGCATCCTCGAACGAGCCAAGCCACCTCTTCTCGCGCCGCTGCTGGCCTGCGCAGGAGCTACAGTGCCGCTGGCCTCAACGAGCGCTTGGCCGCTGCCTCTGAAGGTCGATCCCCCAAGCTACCGCGGACATCGTCAAGTGTTGGCCGCAGCAGAGATTCGCGCGCCTGGGAGTTCTGGTGCGACCCGGACAGTCGAGCCAACACGTCTCTGACTATGCGAGCAGAGCAGGAGGGAAGCGGCAGTGCTGCAGATGCAATCGGTCTGCTTCGCGCGAACAGGAAAATACTGGCACAGAACCATGCCCGCCAAAATACGCCGGCCACGCCTCGTGCTCAGTCTGGTAAGATGACCGGCGAGTATGGGGTGAAGAAGGCGCGGGGTCCCATGCAGCGCGCTTCCACCTCGTATGGGCGACTGCAGACGAAGGGAAGCAAGAAGGGGCATAACGGCAGCGAATCAGATGAGATGCCCCAGACCGAGTCCGACAAGGAGAACTGGGAGCCCCAACAGCCGCAGTCGCGCCGCGCGAAACACGCGGTCCAACCTCTCGGTTCTCAACGGCCTCGCAAAGTCCTCGGTGAGAATGTTGACATCATGTCGCAGAGCCAGAGCCTAGGTGCTATGATGGACAGAGAGAATGGCAACACGCCGCGCAAGGGTGATGGAAAAGGTTCCGATCCTGAAGAAGATGAAGAACTGAGATCGTTCATGAGTGGTAGTGGAGATGTCAGCGGAAGGACAACAGTCAGTTCGGCAGAAGAGGCTGGCTGCGTGGAGGGTTTGCTGAAGTTGAGTCAAGGTCAGTGGAAGTAATGGGCGGACACATAATGACTACATGACGGGATGAGGTGTTCGGGGTCACCGTTCAGCCCGATTTGCAGGCTACCATTTGTTTCATTCACAAGCATTGCGTATGGCGCGGTAGGAAAGGTATCACGAGGCAAAGGCTTGGGGCGTTTTGAAGGTGTTCATTTGGTTTGTTTTGAGCCGGTGGCTACATCGTTACACACACGAATATACCACTTACCACTTGTATTGAGTCGAAAGAACTTCGAGCCAGAGCTTGTTCATTTTGAAGCGTAGGTTCCTAATGTAGCTCTGGTCAGAGCTGGGATGAAGCATGCAGCATTCTGCCCCAAGTGAGACAATTAGTCGAATAAGGTGGCTACGATTTGACGGGGGGACAATATCACGGAAGTGTCTTGCAGACGGCTTCGGAGACTGGAGTTGCTGGACTGGAGACGGTGACGATAACGACTTGGATCGCAAGCGTGCCAAGATTCCACCGCCCACATGATGGCACTAGTCCCAGAATGGAGCAGTCCTTGGCAGGGTAATAATTAAAGCATCAAGTCTAGACTTCTTCCAGATCATCATCACATGAACATCACCACGGCCATCTCTTACACATTCCTAAACGGTGAAGACCGCACAAGAAGTCATGAGTAAGTCTACAGAACAAACCTCTTCTCAGCCCCAACATCCAATGCCGATTGAACCCAACCCCCGACCCTTCCCTCGAATGACGGGTGGCTGCTTTTGCACGAAAACGCGCTACCGTCTCGATGCACCCCCGCTCTTCTGCTTTACCTGTCACTGCAGCGACTGCCAGAAACGTACCGGCACCGTGTACGCATGTCACGTCTCTGTCCTTTCCTCGGACGTCAGTCACGGCTCGCGCCCACCTAAACTTGACAAAAGAGTACGCCCTTCGGGTATAGAGCAATGCGTAGCTTCCTGTGGGTTATGCGGGACCCAGCTCTGGTCGAGCGGTATCTTTTCTGCCGTCGTAACCGACGTTGAGGTTGGGACCCTGGATCATCCGGAACTTATGGAGCCGGATATTCATTCTTTTGTGGAAAGTAAGATTCCTTGGGTCACATTGCCGGAAGGGGCGAGGACTTGCAGAGGGCCGTTTGATTTCACGACAACGTGGCCCAAGGCGAGTTTGAAGAGGTTTGAAGAGGCAAGTAAAAAGTATGAGGAGGAGCAAAGGAAGAAGGGGGGGGTCGAGGTTGATGGTGGGGTGGAAAAGAACGGAGAGAAAGGAGGAGACGTGAAAGGGGAGGCAGAGATCAAGGGAGGAGAGGACGGAGAGGAGGCGGATAAAACGCCTACTGCTCAGTCGCCCGAGGAAGAGATGGAGGATGCCGATGATGACGAAGAGTTTGAAAGGAGGGCGAGGGCGACAGAGTTGGCGTTGCTGGAGAGGCTGGAGAAACTCACCATCAAGTTGGAGAATCAGAAGCCGGAAATCGCTGGAGGGTCACCACCAAATAACAATGGGCGGTCGGAAGTCGATGCTGCGTAGAAGATGAGATCGCCTACTCGGTCAGACCAACCATATATCATCAGATACGTTGCGACTTCAGACCAACATTTGACTTCACCTGAGTCTCATCTATCCTGCCACAAGCAACGACAATGGGCTTTTAACACAAAAGAGTTGGGAACACACAAACTAGTTCAGATACTAAAAGATTCGCAAAGAAGGCTTCGCCACCAGTTCATTCTTTGACAACTGTCATACACCTGGCAATCTCTCCAACCAACTTCAATTTCCTCTTCATACCTTCAATATCAATCAGATTCCCCTCCGCATGACTAGCAAACCCACACGGCGGACTGACCCCTGCCCTCTTCAACGCCTCCCCCTTGCAAGGTACTTTGGAGACCTCTATCAAAGTTTCAATGGCGATCTTGACGCATAATTGTTTTACTAGCTAGTCATCCGCTCACCCGTTACGTATCTACCTACAAGACACCCGTTCTTGGGTAGATGAAATGAAAATTCCGAGTTTGATGTATTGATTCACAGGCGGTAGTATAGTATAACCTCAGTACAAGAAGAGAGACGCCCCCAACTACAACTGTAGCTCGCCAAACCTCTGGAGGAGAGAAAGTGATGTAAAGAAAGCAGAAAGACGGCACTCCGGCGAGAAGAGCCGTCTTGTTGTAAGATCGAAAGAGCTATGTAGCAGGCTGAACCGCAAATTGGACTGCTCGGGATGACCAAGCAAATATGCAACGCTGAGAGGTGACGAGTTGGAAAGCCGTTGGGCATGGAACCAACGACTGTACAAACAAAAGCCCTGAAAGCTGACGACTAAGCCTCGGCTTTAAGAGTAGTGGAAGCCTCGCCTTCTTCCGTAACGTTCCATCCCCTACCAATGTAGATCGCATTGTCGCTCGAAGTCCTCGCATGGCGCGGCGAGATGGGACTGACGGGCTCCTTTCCGCTGCTCGCATAGGTGCTGTTCGTCAAGCTGTTCTTCTTCTCACCCGATGTGCTGCCGTTGGTGGAAGAAATCGGTGTGCGATAGAATTGGTCTTTGAGCAGCCGCTGATGGCCGTCCGCACCGCGAGAAGCGACACCAGCTTCGTTGGCGACAAGGCCAGCCCAGATAGCGGAGAGCGGAAGGAAGATGCAGATGATCGTGGTGCTTTGGGATGCGAGCTCGGGAACTTCCCGGCAGAATTGGAGGCTGGTGAATATGGCTGGGGGTATCAGTCTGTTGTGTGCAGAAGGTGGAGGGGAGAACTCACCTGGGATGATCATGGTTTGGCAGCCCATGATGAAGATGATCTGCATGGGTCCGAATTGATCCATCTTCATCTTTCTGCGCTGGAGGATGGCTTGACCGAGCTTGAATGTAAAGATGCCGCAGTAGAGCCAGACGGCGACGGCTTGCATGATATGCATGTCTATGACGATGTTGACGTAGTCGTCCATTGTGGCATGCTTCGTGGTCTGGATGTTGGTAAGAACAGAGACCGCGAAGCGGAAGCCGATGGCGAGGAGGGCGACTACTGTAGTGCCGCCCATGATGATGAGACGATGCAGCGAATTCAATGTTATGCAGACAACCCAGACCTGGAGGCTCAAGGAGATCATGATGCAGATAATCAAGACAACGATGATGATGTTGGAAGCGATGGTGTTACCATAGTCAACGCTCGTGGCGCGCGAGTAGTCGTTGGAGAGGACCGAATAGGGGTTATAGAACTCGGTGGTTAGCCAGACGCATTGTAGGATCGATCGGATGGTGTTGAGGACTAGGCAGAGACCGTTGACGATGAATATGGCCGACTTGCGCTTCTCGCGCTTGGTGAGGAGCAAGAGAACAAGGAGTAGAATGACGGACGCTCCGATCTGAGTTGCCCAATTGATGGCGACTCGGATGCCCCACCCACGCATGAAGTCGACCTCGCCCATGTTCGTCATGAAAGATTCGCCATCGGGGCCGATTAGGGTGAAGTTCTGAGCCCACCTGTCGAGGTTGAGATCGGCCGTGACGTCCGACATGGTGTCTGGTGGCTTGAATTGGGTTGTGGAAAGTAGGCGGAGAGAGGAGGTGGCGGTAGTAGAATGAGAAGAAAGGAAAACACGTGCTAGGTCGTACGAGAGAAGACGAGGAGTGGTAGTAGTGGCGGAGGATGGTGTTAGACAAGGTCAAAAACCACAACGTGGGAATTTCAAGGTCTTGAAAGGGTCTCGAAGTGGAGGTTGATGAAGAGAGTGCTGAAGGAGAAGAGAAGCTGGAGCTACAGAAAAGATGGAAGATGTGTAGGTGGTATATGGTAAACAATATCTAGGAGTACAATATGCTAGGCATAGAAGCCTAGCGGAACAGTCGCGGCAGGGGGAGATTTGTGAACAGACGGAGAACAATACTAAGGTGTTAGCCGGCAGTATACCACCATGATTGTCTCCCACTCACTCATCGATGTGAAGAGCGCTGATTCGAGATATGGGATTCTTACTATTGTTCTTGCGACACTCACTACCCGCCGACCAACAGGGCATGTGCTCTGGTCAACATCGGGCATTATCCCACGGTGCTTCTCGTCACCTTATTTCGATTATACCCAACGGCTATTCGCAGGGACTCGCAGAGACCTCGATAATGCGGAGACTGCTCGCAAGCTGTTTCAAGATGATTGTCGTGTTTGGCGAAGAGTCTTCTCTTAGTATTGTTCTTCGGTGAGAGTGGACCGAGCTCTTAGACCGCAGCATGCTTCGTTTTGCACATCCCACCCGTAGCTGTTGTCCCATCAAGCGGTCCAGAATATTTGGTGGACATGCGAAGTGGAAGATGGCTTGATTGAGTAGATATCTGTGGACCTGATGAGAGGTGACGGGGAACTACGCTAGTCTGAGTTTGGACTAGCTCATGCAGCTCGGGAAAGTGCCTCGTGACACCGCGCATCATTGAACCTCAACACCACTCGCCTACGACGCGTCCACAGCAAACGCGAAACATCAAAATGGGCTGGATATTGGTCCAACAAGATGTGAATAGCCGCGCACCACTTGAGTTCCCGGTCCAAGCGCGCAAAGGACAAACCTTCTACATCACGAAAACATTGGGATCCTGGATGCCGCTCCCCAGTGAGAATGACCGAGAGATGACGCTGGGCGTCTTGAGTATGTGGCACCGCAGCAATACATATCCTGCACCCACTAACCGAGAACTCGTAGCGTTTGAGACGTGGGGCGCAAAGCTGGAGGCTCGAAATGGACCCTTGACGATAAATCCAGGTGGCCAGCATACGGACGCCACTGCCGATCCTTCAAAAGCAATGATTCTGCAGCCGTCAACCGAGGGACGCTCAGAGGCCATCCTACTGCGCAACAAAGATGTTATTCACTCGTCACGGCTACCCAATGCTTACATCGCTCTCATATGGAAGGCGCCAGAGGTTCAAGTTAACTCCTCTCAGACGCCGAAAGCCGAGATCCCGGATTCTGAGGATGCAAGAGCCCTAGATGGTTACGAGCAAGAGACGGAAGACGGAGACGAAGACGAAGACGAAGACGAAGACCTCAATCGGACTGTGACGATTGTGGATACTCACTCTGGGTCAACACCACTCCCATCCGCTGCTCGCACAGAAGTCATACAGGAGACGCCGACAGTGGAGCGTATCAAGGTGCATCCCAACGCGCCGCTCGGTGAAGCTTTCTCCACTGCTCCCACGGTTAAGGAAGGGACTGGCGATGCTGAAGCAGGCGCTGCTGAGGAAGCACCAGACGACGATGTGGAGATGACCAAAGATATGGAAGAATCGCCAGCTCCTAGTGAACCTGTCAAAAGTCGACGCAAGTCCATCTTGGTGAGGATAGACCAGAGCAGCAAGAAGAAGCGACCAAGCCCGGAAGTAGTCGAAGAAGAGGAGGAGGAGGAGGAGGGAGACGTCCAAGCCCCAGCGGCTCGTCCAGCGAAGCGTAGGAAGACCACCGATGTGACTGCCGCTGATAAGATCTCCACACAGAGCACTTGTCGGAAGACTGCTGGAACGAAGGGCAAGAAACGCTTGTCTGATACTCCTCAAGGAGCAACACCGCCACGATCTCAGAGAAGCTCACAGACTTCCTTCAAAGGCGACTACGAAGGCGCACCCCCTCGAGTTGCCTTTAGCATGTCTTCCATAAAGCCCAACAGCAATTTCATCAAGTTCCTCAAGAAGAACGAGGGTGCTCTGGTGGACAAGGTGGACAATACGTGCAATGTCCTCTGGTAAGCACACCCTTTTTTCCTCCGCCAGTATATGGGAACTGACCCCCCGAGCAGTGTAAAAGACGACAGCAGCCTCAGCAAAACGATGAAGCTTCTCCAATCGATCGCGCTTGGCATCCCCATAGTGACGGACAAATGGCTCATCGACTCCTCCAAAGCAGGCCGTCTCCTGGCCCTCCAATCCTACATGCCCTCGGTCCCCGGTCAGGAAAAAGAATGCAACTTCCGCCTCGCCTCGATATGGAACACGGCCCAGAATACGCTATTCGAAGGCCATGGCATTCTCTTTACGCCGGCGCTGAAGGCCACGTACAGCAACTTTTCCGAGATGGAACAGGTCTGCAGGGCCGTCGGGGCGAGGAAGGTGGTCAGCAAGAAACCAACCGCCAAGGATGTGGCGGACCCGACCACCATCGTGTTGGCTGCCGACGAGAAGGACGCTGAAGGTGTGGGCGGTAGCTGCTTCAGCAAGGATTTCTTGACGAACAGCATTCTCCGTGGTGGCGCCATCGATCTGGGGAGCGACGAGTTCAGGTTCATGGCCAAGCATGGCGTGGAAGGGGGAGCGGCTGAGCCGGCGAAGAAGAAGGGTAGGCCGAAGAAGACTCGGTGATGATTGGGGGGGGGGGGGTTCTTCTGGCATTCTGAAGCGGATTTGAGCATGGGCACGGGCATCCCCCATGGTAGTATACAAGTCTATCTGTATCAACAGGATATAATACATTCGCTTCCTCATGCGGCTCCATGTCTCGCCTATGCTTCGGCCCTCCTGAATGGATTCCTCCCCAAGAAGCCAAGCACACCGCCCTGCCTCTCAGCCGCCAATTCCCTCTCGCTCGCCAGTCGATCCTCCTCGGCCTTCTCCTCCTCGGCCCGTCTCACGGCCTCCTTCTCCAGCCCGTCCATCATGCCCCTGACCTCGTCATCGACCGACTGCCGGTATTCCTCCTGGGTCAACATCGCAACCCGTTCCCTGACCTCCTTCAGGGGAAGGAGGTCCTGGATTACCGCCTCGGGCCAGCTCCCGGCTGCGAACTCGACATCCCGGAGGTCGGCCCACTTGATCTCGACATTCATGGTGAAGGGCTCCGGGGGTTGCTTCTTCAGCTGAGGGGGCAGGATGGAACGCGCAATGTAGTGGTCGCGGGCGTCGTGCTGCTTCTTCGCGGCGAAGGAGGCGCGGAGGGCGGAGAGGTCGCGTCTGTAGGTTTGCAGGATGGAGCGGTCATGGGCCAGATCCGTTTCGGTGCGGGGCGTTGTGGTGGAGGGGTCATGGAGGTCGAACTCCAGGGCTGCGATGTCGTCTTGCAATTGCCGGAGCCTGCCTTCGGCGCCCTCGGCGTTGGCGAGCGCGGCCTTGTTCGCGAGATCTTCCTGCATGTCCTTGAACTGCTCGGCTTTGCGTTGAGCGAATTGAATCTTGCGGAGTCGCGATTCGTGGCTACGCCTCGCTTTTGCGAGGCGCGCCTGATCGGCTTCGTTCTGATTGTGCTTCATGGCCAACTGCGCCGTCAGGCTCCTGATCTGGTGCGCCAACCACCGGGGATTGTCCCCGTTCTCCTTCGTCTCCGCCAGACTCGCGCTGGCCAGGTCGTCGATCTCGAGCCACTTCTTGTCCATGAACTTGACCACCTCTTCTTCGTGCTGGCGGAGAAGCGTGGCCATCTCCCGCGCTCGGCCGGCCTGCCGCGTGAGCACGGCGGCGAGGTCGGCGGACGTGTTGGCGACCTGGTCCATGATCTTCCTGATGCGCTCGGCGCGGGGGAGCCTGCGGTATTCGGGGTTGGTCTGATCCCAGGCGAGCTCGTGCAGTTTGCGGTATTCGCGGAGGGCGCGGAAGGCCTGGTGGCCCTGGGCGGGGGTGGGGAAGAGGGCGACGCAATGCGGGACCCATTCGTCGGGCCGCAGGGCGGGAGGCTTGGAGTGCTTGCCGATGAAGGGGAGCTGGTCGAGGTGGTAGTTCTGGACGGCAGAGTCAGCGGTTGCGGGCGACGGAGACGGGGCACCGGCGGGGGGAGGGCTCGTACGTCCAGCATCTCGGACAGCGAGTAGATGACCTGGTTGGTCTTGGTGTTGCGGAAGACGTAGATGACCTCGCCGTGCTTCTTCTTGCGCTCGGGATCGACAATGTCCCGCAACGTGTGCGGCCGGTGCCTCAGCTTGCGCGTCTTCTGGGCCGGCTGCCGTTTCCATGCCGGGTCGGTGACCACGCTCAGGCTGAGGGCGGTTGCCGGCTTGGAGAGACGGACGATGTGGCGGCCGACCTCGTGCTCGATGGCTCGCCGGGCGCCGGGCAGGATGCGCGACAGGTTCAGCGGCCGCAGGGGCTTCGGGGCCCTGAACTTCAGCCGCCCGAGATTGCGCGGCATCGCGGCGGACGGGCTGGCGATGGGCGGGGATGGCGGGGAGCGGGGATGGCGACGGCGACGGCGACGGCGACGGCGATGGCAACGGCAAGGGACGACACGAGACGGAAAAGTTGGGAGAGGCGCTGTGCACGTGCCCTAGATTCACCCGATTGTCCTCGGCGCCGTCTCCGATTATTAGGCCAACTGCTCTCCATCCCCACGTCCCCATCCACAGCATGGCTGCGCCGCCGCGAGAGCGCCCGTGGCTGCTCCCGTATGTAGGTCGCGCCCCAAGGAAAAGAAAAGCAGCAGCGCGGCCGTCGCTGACAGCAGCCGCAGAACCGCAAACTGAGCCACCTCCAAGGCATCACCGTCCGCAACCTCACCCTCACCCCGGCGCCCCCGAGGCCTCGCACGCGCACCATCGACGACGACGCCATCCCCAGCACCCTCCGGTCGCCGACCAAGGCCTCGGCCCAGCGCGAGAGCAGAGGCCGAGCCCATTCGCGGTCGTCCAGCGACCTGAAGGCGCCCCAGAGGCGCGAGTCCCTGCGCCGGAGAGGCACGATGGAGTGGGCCGGTGCCAGTCCGCTGACCAGGCAGAAGAGGCTGGAGGACATCACGGGCAGCCGCATGGTCGACACCTTCTTCACCCTGCACGTCGGCGACGGCCGCACCGAGCCCGTGTACATTTCCGAGGTGGTCGGGCGCGCCATGAACCCCAACTTCCGCTTCTTCGATCTGGCCTCGTGCGGTCCCGGCGTCACGCGGCTGGGTACGCTCACCATCCGGGTCTGGGCGAAGAGCGAAGACACCGCCGACTGGCACCGTCTGATCCATGGCACCGTGCAGTTCCGGTCGCTGCACTTCATCGGAAAGACGCTGGAGAGCTTCGGGCATCCGCTGCCGCAAAACTGCATACTGTTCCACATGACGGACGGCATCTACACCAGCTTCGCGGATAGGCCCGTCGCGGAGACGTTCCGCTGCGACGATTTTGCGCCGCCCAAGGAGCATCCCGAGGGCCGCACGCTCCCCAGTTCGTCGTACGACGCCCTGATGCGCCTGAACACGCTCGACGACTGCATCCAGGACGCGCTGGCCACGCGCGACCGACTCGCCGAGGAGATTGAGCGGATCCTCCAAGACGGCCAGGAGGCCATCGGGACGGTCGAGCAGGTTCCGGAAGCCGAAGAGCGACTCAGGACGGTCGAGGCCGCCGTGGCCGCGGAAAAGCGGCGGGTGGATGCCGCGCGAAGAAGGCGTGACGAGCTCCAGGCCAGCATACGGAGACGTCGCGAGCTGATGCAGAAAGGGCGCTCGGCCGACGCCGAAAGACGCGAGGAACTCGCCCCGGAACGCGACAAACATTCTGCCACCAAAGAAGCGGTGGACAGGATCCAGGAGGACGTCACCGGCCAACGGCGCCGAATATGCGAGGACCTCCAGAAGATCTTCCCCATCGAACCCGTGCCGGGCAAATCGCTCCTGTTCACGATACGCGGCCTCGCTCTCCCCAACGGCGATTTCGACGACACGTCCGAGACGGAAACGGCGGCGGCGCTGTCCTTTGTCGCCCAAACCCTGACCCTCCTCTCCCCCTACCTCTCCGTCATCCTCCCCTACCCCATCAAACTCAACGGCTCGACCTCCACCATCGACGACCCGCTCGCCATCCACACGTCGACCAATCCGTCGACCAATCCCCGCACCTACCCGCTCTTCGTCAAGGGCGTCGTGCGCTACCGGTTCGAATACGGCGTCTTCCTCCTGAACAAGAACATTGAGATTCTGTCGAATTCGCTGGGCTTGCGGCCCATCGACATGCGGCACACGCTGCCGAATCTGAAGTATCTGCTCTTCGTGGCCACGGCGGGGAAGGGGGAGCTGCCGGCGAGGAGGAGTGGCGGGATCAGGGGGCTGCTGGGTCCGGAAGGGTTCAGGAGGAGGAAGGGGAGCGTGGACAGCACGGCGTCTGGGAGCAGCGCAGGTGCGGAACCAAAGGGTAGGCCCGGGGGGGATGGCAATGGCAATGGCAATGGCAATGGCAACGGAAACGATGTGGAGGCGAGAAGGGGAGGGGAGGAACAGCCGAAAGTGCACTTGAACGGAACGCGGACATCTTCCTTTGCCAAGCTTGGCTTGCAGAAGGGCAAAGCTGGGGGTTTGCCCGGGAGCCGGTTGAGAGAGGTTGGGTGAGAAGCAGCAGGACGGAGAAAGCCATGCATCCAAAATGTAGAGGTATATTGATTGAGCGGTTCCTGCCTATCAGGTCCGTCCCTCCTCCCAACGGCCCGACCCAAGTCGCTACGACGAGCCCTTGGCCGCCCTGATGAAGGCACGGATCCTATCTAGATTCTGCTCCCCGTCCTCTTCCACCCCGCTGCTGACGTCGACCGCCCTGACCCTCGCCCGGTATTCTCCCAGCCCTCCGAGCGCCGCCTGCACATTGTCGGGGGTCAAGCCGCCCGCGAAAATGACCTGGATGCCTCGGTCGAGCGACAGGGCCGCCTTGACCTCGGACAGGTGCAGCTGTTGGCCCGAGCCTCCGGAGCCGGCGTCCAGCAATGGAAGCGCGTGGTACCCTCGCAGACCGATGCCGTTGCTCCTGGGGCCAAAGGCCTTGATGACGGGTACCGGGATGAGGCGTGCCCACTCGACAGGCTCGGTGCCATGCAGCTGTACCACGTCGAGGTTGAGGAGTTGTCGCTGTTCGAGAATGTATTCCAGGGGTTGGTCGCGGAAGACGCCGACGACGAGGGCACGCTCCCCGCCGACGAGGTGGCTCGAGGATGCGTGTTCGAAGAAGTCTGATGCTGATGCTGATGCTGATGCTGATCCGGAAGCGGTCGTTGATGATGATGATGATGATGATGCTGCTGTCGTCAACACCTGCGGCTTCTTCGTTTCGTGTACGGCGCGTGAAATGGCAAGCGCCGTGTCTGTCGAGACGGACCGCTTGGTTCCTGTGGCCAGTATCATTCCGATGAGATCCGCACCCGCTTCGATGGCCGCTTTGGCAGCCTCCACGCTGCGGGTTCCGCAGATCTTGACCAGAGGAGCAGGGGCGGTTGATGATGCCGCAGCCGGCGGGTCACCTCCCAGCAGTTTCGCGACGAAGTCGACCGTGTCCGAAGCCCGCATCAGAGCCTCGCCCACCAGGACCGCACCCACCCCATCCCTGGCATACGGCTCGACATCCGCCGGACCCGTGATGCCGCTCAACGCGCAGACAACGGTCTCTTTCGGCACGAGGTTCAGCAACCGGCTCGTGGTGTCCATGTCCACCTCGAAGTTCACCAGGTTGCGATTGTTGACGCCGATGACCTTGGATCCCAGGGCAACGGCGATCTTCATCTCGTCGACGTTGTTGACCTCGACCAGGGGTTCCATGCCAAGCGACTGCGAGTACGTGTAGAGCCTCTTCAGGAGGGCCTCGTGCAGCATCTTGACGATGAGCAGGACCGTGTCGGCGCCCGCCAGCCGGGCCTCGAGGATCTGATACTCGTCGAAGATGAATTCCTTGCGCAGCACGGCCGGGCGGTTGGGCATGCCCTGCAAACTCTGGCGGACCGCCCTGAGGTCGTCGATGCTGCCTTTGAACCACTCGGGCTCCGTCAGGACGGAGATGGTGCTGGCACCCGCCTCGGCATATTTCCTCGCCTGGGCGGGGGCGCAGGTGGACAGCGAGATGATGCCCTTGGAGGGCGATGCTCGTTTGATCTCGGCCATGAGGGAAAGGCGGTACGGCGACTGCCGCAGCCGTTGGGGGAAGTCCAGCTGGGGCGGGGCCAGGTTCAGGTCGTAGGCGGCCTGCAGGTCGCTCGGCCGCTGCGAGGGAATCTTCTTCTGCTCGGCGACGGCCGCCCTCCGATGGTCGTAGATTCTGTCCAGGATGGACAGCTTCCGGTCCTCGGTCGCGATGCCGACCGCGGCCGTCTCGTGGGGCGGTTCCCGGGACCCCTTCAGCTTCGCGTCCTCGGCCCAGGTGCCGCCCCGCATGCGCAGAAAGTTCCTGAACATGAGGCGGCCCTCCCTGGTCAGGATGCTCTCGGGATGGAACTGCACGCCTTCCAGCACGTGCTCCCTGTGCCGCACGCCCATGATCACGCCGGGCTGGCCGTCCTCGCGGTCGATCCAGGACGTGACCTCGAGGCAGTCCGGGACGGTCTGGCGGGTCCCGGCCAGCGAGTGGTAGCGGGTCACGGGGATGCCCGGCGACACGCCCGCGTACAGGCCCTTGCCGTCGTGGCGGAGCGGCGACGTCTTGCCGTGGAGGATCTCGCCCGTCACGTCGACGCGGCCGCCCAGGCTGTGGATGATGCACTGCTCGCCCATGCAGACGCCGAGGATGGGGATCTTGCCGGCGAAGTGGCTGATGGCCTGGTTGCTGATCCCGGCGTCGCTGGCGGGATGGCCGGGCCCGGGGCTGATGACGAGCTGCGTGGGCGCCTTGGAGATCAGCTCGTCCAGGCTGATGTCGTCGTTGCGGTACACGGTGACGGCGGCGCCCTCCAGGGCCAGGTACTGGTAGACATTCCAGGTGAAGGAGTCGTAGTTGTCGATGAGGATCAGGTTGCGTGCGCTCGGGACCGGCGGCGAGGGCTCGGGGTGGTGCGGCGAGTGGTCGATGACGGGGAGGGGAGGGGGAGGGGGAAGGGGAGGAGGCATGGGTGCAATGGACAGCCTGCAGTGGTGCGGTGGGGGGGAGCAGTCATGCTGGTGCGGGTGCTGGTGCTGCCCGTAGTCATAATGCCACCTGCATCGGGGCGGGGCTTTTGCTTTCCCCCTGCCCACTCGCCTGCCCACTCGCCTGCCCACTCTCTCCCCCGGCCGCCCGCCCCCCCCGGTGGACGGACCGTGCAGGCAAAGCCAAGGTTTGCTTTCGCGATGCACGTCGCAACGTGGGAGCAGCCAGACCGCAGACCACCGCCGGCCACCGCAGACCACCGCAGACCACCGCATCTTCTCTCCTTCCCATGGACTCCGGCTGAGCATCCGCCATGGCTCCCCTTCCGCAGCAGCCGCCGCCGCCGGCGGACCTGGACGTCGCCAGGTGCTTCACGGGCGAGCAGCAGCTCATGTAGGTTGTCTTCCATTGCAGGCTCAGTGCGCGCGCGGGACCGCTGCTGACGAGCCAGATCCTGGGACGTCGCCTACAGCGCCCTCTGCGACCCCGGGACCGCCTCCAAGAGCGCGCCGCTGCGCGGTTTCCTGGGCGCCGAAGCCAACCTCGACATCCTCAGCCGGCCATGGACGCCGTTCCCGCCGCCGTCGGCGCAGGCGAAGGCCCGGTTCGAGACGCACACGGCGCCCGCGCTCGTGACGCCCACCGGCAGGCTGGAGGAGGTCAGGGAGGACAGTCTGTGGCTGTCGCACGAGGCGCAGATATCCGAATGCGCTGCGCTGCGGCTGGTGCTGCAGGAATGGCAGAGCCGGCCGACGGTCCAGCTGCTGGCCGCCCTCACGCGCGAGGAGGAGGACGAGGCCGAGGCCGCGGCGTCGAGCGTGCCGGACGCCCCCTTCGATTCGGCCGACCAGCGCCGGCTGCGCATCATCGACGTCTACGCCTCGACCTGCACCTCCATCCTGCGCGTCAGCCAGCTGCTCGTGGCCTGGGGGGCCGCCCGCTCCCTCCGCGGCACCGCCCCCGATGTCTACCCCGACGGGTACCGCGTGACCGGGGAGGACTGGCTGGAGCAGATGGGCCAGGCCATCGCGGTGAAGCAGAACCAGCGCGAGGAGGCCGCGCCGTCGGCCGCACCCCAAGCCCAAGCCCTCGACAGGTGCATCCGCGCCGTCAAGGCGAGGCTGCATGCCCTGGACACGGGCTTTCCCTGGAACGTGCCCGATTCCATCTACGAGGCTGCATCGGTTCGATGGGTCAATGCCCAGACCACCGAGCTGCTTCACCTGCTGCACATTGCCCTCCTGCATGCCGATGTCACCGCGGACGACTACCTTCCCGCCCCGACCATCGAGGAGTGGTTCGCCGTGATTTCCGAGACCGCCTTCTTCCGGGACTTTCCCACGGTACGTCCGCCCGTTGTGCTTCTCTCTCCGCAGGAACCCCCCCCCCCCCGCTAACCCATCATCCATCAGCTGACCGCGGCCCAGCAGCCGCTCATTCCCCTGATACAGCTCCTCACCTCGCTGGTCTCCGTGGCCGTCCTCAAAATACACCTGGTCCTGGACGATCTCAGAACGGGCCGGGTGTGCAGGTGGGACCGCTCGCTCTATCTGCTCGACGGCGGGGTCATCGAGCGCATCACCGTGTGCTTCGTCGCCGCCGTGCAAGCAGGGCCCAGTCCCGCCACACCGCCGGCGCTGGCTTGGGCTCTCATCACGTGGCAGCTGAGCCGCCTGGCCTTTGCCCTTCAAGAGGACCGTGAACAAGGCAACGACGCCGAGCCTGGCCAGACGCCGTCGATATCGACGCCGTATGCCTTCGAGGACGCCGTGCTGCCCGTCGCAAGATGCGCGGAGAACGAAGGGACGACGCCATTTGGACAGCTGGCAGAAGCCTGTGTGGAGCATGGCGTCCTGCGCATCATGAGCCAACTGCTCGAGGTGGGCACCGCCGGCTTCGGAACCGCCGTCGATCGCATCTCGAGAGATCGCTTCCGTCTGCTGTACCTCCACATCATCCGCGCGGGATTGGAGACCGAGACCCTGGACTACACCCCCGATCTCATTGTAGCCGCCCACACCATCATGGCCGGCGACAGGTCCTTTCACAATTGGCTCGCAGAGGATGCACGCCATCGCACCGACCCTATCGCGTCCTTCTGCTTCGCGGACAAGGACGTGCTCCGACCGCGTCTGATCGACCAAGCCGCATATCGGTACCCCTACGAGCTGCCTCCCTTTCTCAAATTCTTCAGCGCTCTCATCAGGGGAGGCAAGGCAAACGAGGACGGGTCACCCGCACTTCTCCACCAACTCACCGAAAAGGGTACATTCATGCACCGTTTGCCCCAAGGGTTCCAAGGCTACCATCTGGTAAACGAGGAAGACGACAGGAATGAGGTCGCTCTTTCCGTCCCTCTCCCCCTCTTCGTCAAATCCGCCTCGACGAGTTTCTCGAGCCAACGGAGGCTGATCGGCCGGCCGGCTCATACTCGAACCGTGGGAGACATGGTCATGGATGCAGACACGCACGGTGTCGTCGTCGATGACAGCGAGCAGCCTTTCGTCACCGCGTGGGACCACCGGCATTCCGCCCTGGTCTACCTGGTGCATCTTCTCTCCACGTACGCTGTGGGGAGCAATAGGGTCGACATCTCCACCCTGGAGCCTGCTTCCCTCGAAACCGCGGCGGAGATTGTCGGCTTCTTTTCCGACCTGCTTCACGCATCGTTGCAAGCGTTTGAACTTCGTGGGATGCCAGGTACCTGCTCTCCCGAGCTGCTGAAGCAGATGGGCATCGACGATGGCGAGAAGCAGGACACCGTCGGTCTGATCCTCTCCATTTTCGAGCAGGAACTCCGCCACCTGTGCCAGGAACCCAGCAACGAAGGCTCGTTGGAGCTTCTGGTGAACTGCACCCATTTCCTCCAAGCCCTGATCGCCATCGCGCCCAATCGGCTGTGGCCATGGTTGGCGAGAAGCAAGCTGCTGGAGGGGGATGGCCAGGGAGGTAGCTTGGCGAGCATCTTGATCGGAACCGAAATGGTCCTTGGCCGGTACGAATTCCTCATCGGCTGCGTTCGCCTCTTCGCCTCTTTGGTCGACGATGCGGTTGGGCGGTCGATCGCTCGGAAATCCCCAAGCAGAGCGCTGACGAGGTTCAACGCCGCCACCGCTTCCACCAGTGGAATATCGGACAAGATCATGAGCAATGCGCTGCTCACCTTCGCACGCACCCTCGCGAGCATCTACGAAGGGTCGCTGGGTTGGAAGTACAATCGCATCGAAGATCGACTGGAGATCAACATTGGCATCTGCGAGGCTTTCACCACCATCCTTCGCTTGGCCTACAGCGTCGACGATGCACCGAAACTTTCCGACAAGCTGACGAGGCTCATCGCCCCGGCCGCAGAATACATCACGGCGCTCCATCTCACCAAAACCGAAAACAATCTTCCCACCAACCCGATACTGGCCTCCTTGCTCTCCGGGGCCGACATCATCAAGAGCTCGCTGCTGACGAGCTCGGCAGCCCTGTGGAAGCATCAAACACGATCGACGCTGGAGCTATCCAACGTTCTCGTCCGGGTGGCGATGCTGCTTGGCAAGCCCTGGACGCATCTCGAGCAACAGCTCTTCAAAGCCACGCCCTTGTTGGCACGCTTGTATGCCACGAGCGATGTGTGGAAGTCCCCGGTCGTTCTTCTCTTGGAGACTTTGGTCCGTGGCGCGACACGGGTCGCTGACGAGGAGTCACAAGAGCAGGACGGGAAGAAAAAGAAGACTACGAACAAGGACACAAAGGAGCCACCCTCCCTTCTCGGACATCTGGGACCGAGAACGGCAAAGAACTTTTTGAGTGTTCTGTCGCAGCTGGACGAGCCGCTGCGCATGGTGGAGATCCAGAAGAATGTGTGGAATCTGCTCTCCGCTGTCGTCACCTGCAAGCAGCAGTGGTTTGCGCTCTACCTTCTGACCGGGACCACGCCACGGGAGAATGTGAGGGCCAAATCCAAAGCCGTCGCCGAAGGATCAAGAAACAAGGCCCTGCTCACGCGAGCATTGGACGCACTATCCAACATGGACCTGGACGCTGCGAATCGACCGTGGCCTCTCTTCACCGCCATGCTCAGCTTCGTCACCGCAGCTCAGAACAATTGGTCGTGGGCCTTGGGTGACATTCGAGAGCGGAAGGTCTTCATAGAGAAGCTCCTCGGATTCTTGAAATGGATGGCGAAACAACCGCAGGATCCGAAGACGGATCTGGCCACGGAAACACGGGCGCATCAGAACAGATTTGCATCGCTGGCTGCCGAGATACTTGCCATGTACCTGCACAGTTCCCGTCAGGTCGGAGATGCGACACCGCTTGGAAACATTGTCCCCAGCTTATCCTATTTCGAAGACAATGCTCTGCGGCTGCCGTCCTTCAACGTCTCGTTGCATTCGAATCTGAAGGACAATCTGAAGGAGAGGTTCCCGGGAGTTTTGCTGGACAACCTGAAACGTACAACGCTCTATCCTGCGAGTCTCGGCCAAAGTTTCTTCTACGACATCGCTCTGGCCGACAGAATTCTCGGTTTCCACAACGGCTGGACAGGATCGGCACCGGGCCAAGGCTTCAAGGGCGAGGTGATCCGTGCAAACATCAACCTCAGCTTGGTGGAGTCCCAGGTGCAACTCCTCGAGAGCTGGAAGCTGCTCGCCATCGAATTGGGTCAGGTTGCGGCCAAGGATGAACGGCTGATCAAAGTCCTCATCCGTGTTGTGAAGGAGTGCATGAAGGCCAACGCAGCTCCTTCGCTCCCGGAGGCTCTGTTTGGCCAGCTGATGATTTCTCGCGTCGATCTCGCCTACGCGCTGCTCAAGAAGCTGGTGGAAGCCAAGGTGACGGCTCCCGAAGCACGGCTGCTGCTCAATCCCATCTGGGATGCCATCCGTGCATCCACCCCCGATTTCGACAATGTCTTTTCCACCGCACAAGCCGACTACTTTCGTTCGCTCTTGAGAATACTCTACCTGGCACTTCAGTTCCATCTCATCGAGGAACCGGACGTGTCGGAAACGGCACCGCCAGCAGACGCCTCGTTCCGTTCCAGCTTCCGTGCAGGGGTACCGCAATCAGCTCGAAACTGTTCCGAGCCCATCACAAACAGGCTGCTGGAAATCCTGTCCGACACCGTTGCGAAAGGTTTCCGCAGCCTGGCAAACCAACTCCACGCCGAACCCCGCACCGTAACCCCTTCCGACTTTGCCCTCCTCACCGCCCTCCTCCAACGCATCATCGCAATCCCCGAAATGTCCAAATTCCAATCGCAAGCTGCGCTCCTCTTCGCAAACAGCTCCACGGTCCGCTACGCCACAAGCCTCTTCTCATGGTCCGACAAGCTCACCATCCAGACCCACGGCAACAACGGCAACAGCGTAGCTGATCCCATCTACGGCGAATTGAGTCTCCTGTTCATCCTCTCTCTCTCTTCGATACAATCTCTCGCCGAAACGATGGCGGTCGAAGGCATCCTCTCCCAACTCAACACGGCGAACCTGATGAATTACTACCGCCGACCCGGCGGCATGGGACCTTTCGAATCACCACACCGCCTTCATTCCATCTGGACAAAGGGCATCCTGCCGCTTTGCCTCAACCTGCTCCTCAGCGTTGGCGCGCCCATCGCAGGGGAAATCTCTTCTTTCCTCAACCAATTCCCCGAACAACTCCTACGTTCCTCCAACGCCCTGAATTCGCGCTACTCGAACCGCATCACTCGCTCCATTGCCTCCGAAACGCATTCCCTTGCCCTGTTGTCGAGTATTCTGGATGCATTCAGGGCGCAGGGTCCCAGGTTGGGCATTCAGGCAAGTGAGATCCCAGCCCTGGAGTGGGACAGGGAGAATGTCAAGGAGGATATCGAGGGGTGGATGGCGAGGAAGGGCGCGCTTAGGGAGAGAGTGGTGGGTGAGGTGGGGATTCAAAGGGAGGTTGTGGAGGAAAAGGTGCTGGCGGAGTTGGTGGCTGCGGGGGCGTGTTTGGGGTTGAAAAGCAATGGGGGGCCGTGAGCAAGGAAGTGAGAGAAACCCGGGTCGAGGGGTCATGGACAGCATCGGAGTTTTTGAGGACTTGAACTGGGCTTCAGCGAACATTGGCTGATGGATGGACGGATGAATGGATGGAGGTGGTATAGCACTTTATATGTAATATATGTCTTCCTCTTCATTCCCAAGCATCTTTCTCTCTCGTTCTTTGCACAGTCAAATGTCTGCATGCGCTTCTTGATTGCGAAACTCGAATGCATCACCTCCGGATGCATCTCAGCAAGCAAAGTACACAGCTTTTCCATTTTCGCATCTCGGTCCCAGCTGTGCTTGTCTGATGCACATGTACGTTTCGCATCGCATCGTCCACACAGGTGATGTGTTTTGGGACACACGGCGTGCGAAGTCGTCCGTATGCCATGGCCTTCGCGCGCGGCTTACCAATAGTTCGCCTCCCTTCCAGGGGAATTCGACGCTTCCGCGCGCCATCATCCCCCCCCCCCATGGAAAGTCTTCGCGCGCTGTATGTGGGTCTAAACCACCCTCCAGTCTGCATCCAAGCCGTCCTGTGGTGGTAAATACTGCCATCCAGGTACATTGGAAGCAATCCTTGCCGATTTCAAATGGACATGGCGGGAAGGACGGGCTTCGTTGCAGGTTGGAGGACGAGGGCAGGTTGCTTCTCTCATGTATAAAAGGGAGAGACTCTTTCCCTTCTGCCAAAACACATCTCCCAGCCCATTTCCGACTTCCTTCTCTGCTCTCCAGACCACCGACCAAACGAGCTTCCCTCCCCGCGGACAAGGTAAGCGAGGATCTGAAGGTGAACACCATCAGCCCGTATGTGGCTGCGCAGCAAGCGATTGCCGGATGGGAGAGTTTGGGCGGGAAGGGCGGGAAGAAGACGTTCATCTACACGGGCAATGTGTTGAATAAGCAGATTGTGCCTCTGCCGCTGTTTTTGAATTTGGGGGTGGGCAAGAGCGCGACTGTGTATTGGGTGGGGACCGCGGATCAGGCGTATGCCGCGAAGGGCTATCGGTGAGTTTATCCATTCATTGTGCACATTTGGTTTCGAGGGTGCCGACGAGCTGGGCTGACGCTGTTCGATGGGTAGCTTCTTCTACGCCGACGAACGTACCGAGGACGGTAAAATCAAAGGGGGCGCGCTCGATGGACCGGCGCATGGTGACTTCTATGCGCAGTTGGCGAAGCGGGAGGGGAGCGTGCCGTGGAATGCTACCTTTGTCAAGGGCAAGGGCTATGTGGAGTTCAAGTAGACTTCCGGTCCGTATCGACTTCCCCCCACCCATTTCATAGAGGATGAAGATGGATAAAAGGCAACTGAAGCCGTTTTCAGACCAGTAGGATCAGTTCCCCTTGACTCTTGAAGCAGGAAGCAAGGTCGCGACCTGTGGCGTCTCCCGTGCTCCTGTTCCGCCACACGTTCTCCATAATCTCCAGTGCCTTTCGCGCAGTGCCGAAGATGCTCGAAGGCTGCAGTCTGTCCACCAGGCTACGGAAGTGCATCTCCTGTGCAGGTTCTGCGAGGCAGCCTGCTACACAGAAGGGCCATACGACGGTCCGAAGTAATGAAGGGGGTGACATCTGACAGGTCAAAGACTCGATGACTCGACTGACGTGGTACTGTACACCCCTGCTGGCTGGCTGCCATCCGGACACAACCACGTGAAGGTAGAGAAGTGCTGCGTGGGCCCAAACAAAGGTGACCAAGGCCCCTTGTCTCGAAAGCTCGTTCGTCCGCTCACCAATATTCGATGCAAAGACGTCAAGTAAGCCTTGGAGATTAGTCCCTCCTCTCGTGGGAACATTCAAATCGAGCCGTGAAATGCCAGTTTCTAAAGTCCCTTTGATGGTGGTTGCGCGCTGGACTAATGCGATCACGTCGAGGTTTTCGGCTCTTCTGCACCCCTGCTTCCATGCATCCAGGACAGCGATTTCGCCAATACCAGTTAGCACCCAATTATGACAACCCACCACAGCCTGGAGATTGATCATCGGCCCAGTTCCATCTACACATGTGAGAAGATTGCAGTGGTATTTGTACAGCTTCGGTTCTTCTTGCAGTGCTGTGCTTGCTATGATGTCGTCAAGTATCAGGAGAGCGGTTGAGAAGCAGAAGGCGACTTTTTCGGCGCTCGGCACCGGAATGTTCTGGGAGGGTAAAATGTACGATGACGGTTCCAGCTGATCCATGACGGCGTTGAAGGTCGTTTTGGCGTCAGATCGTCCATCACCATCTGTGCTACCGAGAAGCTGTTCGAAGAGCGCGACTGCAGCATTTAGGTGTGACTGGCAGTTATCAAAGCTCGATATCGCAATTTCAAATCGCTGAACCTGCAAAATACTCGCCATGATGCGTACCGAGCCCGGGAGGTGTTCCTTGATGTCTGAGTTCTGGATGACCTGCAACGCCTGACTCAGCACGTCGAAAGCCTCTCCAGTCTGCGCAAGCAACGTCTCCCACGTCCCCTCGCCACGTGGTTCCATACTCCTCGTGAGCAAAAAGAAGTACGAACTCTGGCATAGTGTGACCTTTCGTACGACAGGACTACTCAGCATCATCTCGAGAATCCAGGACTTGCCGCCTTCGAGAATGCATGGATTGTAGAAGGGAAAGAGAAAGGGGAGAACGTGATCCAGGTAGAAGGTAAAGAAGATGGTGTCGGAGCGCCCAAAGGCTATGGCGGCGTGTGCGGTTTTGCCGGTGAGTGTGCAATCCATGCCTCTTTGTGCCTCTGGGGAGACGTTATCCGCGACAGCTCTCAACTCCATCCTACCATTGTAGGCTTCCGGTATTGTATCGACTCCAGATTCTGATGTCGAAGTCCCACTGGCTTCATTTGGCGAAGCATGCATATAGTCGTCCGAGACATGAACCACACGCTCGGTACGACGACGATGTGGCCGGTTTTTTATTTCACGCTTCAAGCGCTCTGCCATCTCTTCTTGCCTTGCGCCGCCATCCATCCACTCCGGCTTCTCTTCAGCATAATGGCATGTGAGATCGAGTGCATCGCACGCCTCGCACTGGGGTCGATTCTCATCACATTTTTTGCGACGAAGGCGACAGGTCCAGCATCCGGTGGAGCTCCTTCCTGTTCTACCCTGGCGGGAATTGTGGAGTTGATCCATACATACCCTGGTCGTGACAGGTAGGAAGTACAGGAAGGATGCGGGTGTCGTCGCGAAAGACCCAGGGACTTTGTAGGAACGGGAATAAAAGTCGTCCCGAACGCTGTCGATTTGGTGAAGGAACCAAGGGCTCAGTGTTTGGTTCAACGTCGGAAAGCGAGCTCATATGCTCGCGCGTTCTTGATCATAGTGCTGATTTGTCAGCAAGAGAGAGGCGATCCGCTCATTTACTTTGTGCTTACTTGCACATACTACGTTCGCCTTCATCCATCAGATGAATCTTCGCTCTTCTCTTGTTGAAGGCCTACTCATCCTTGATTTCGATCTACCGCAATAAAACAGTTACAATGGGCTTCAAGCTCAAGTGGAAGCAGGAAAACGAGACGCGCGCGAGTAAAACAAAGTTCTAAATTACAATGCAAAGAGTGGAAGTTCTGCTGGATGGCAGAACATTCGCACCGACTCTAAAATAAGTCTTCTATGCTGTGTAATGATGCTTGTACCTCGAGGTACATATGCCGAGAGACACCAACGCCAGTTCCAAACCACACGGGCACAAATGCCTGCCAATCAAGACTGGCAAATTTTCTTCTTCTCTCGGAGTATGATATGAGTACAGGTCGCCTTGTATCTATCTTCACTACTCCCATGTCTTGAGCCTCCTCGTCTGGTTGACCGTGACGCGGTTCTCCATGATGATGACCTTGAGCTTGTTGATGTCCGAGAAGGTGGATTCGCAGTCAAGCAATGTCTGGGCTGGTCCTTCTTCGTTGATGAGATTGAACCACTGCAGCATGTGCAAGTTGTCCTCGAAAGTGGCCTCGACCAAACAGTCGAACAGAAGATCTTCCTCCCTCCCTATCATCAGCGACGGCAGACCAACCGGGCCGTCTTGTGCTCGTACCGTGTCGTTGTCCTTGTGTGCGATGTATCGCCTGACGTAAGTGAGCGGAAACAACGGGCCGCAGACCTTTTCCAAGCAAGGCATCCACTCGTTTTCGAGGATGTTTTTGAAGTCGCGAAAGGAAACGCCTGGTTTTCGGCAGAAGAGCACGATTATGGCGTTGTTGGCTGTGCTCAGCGGGATGGACGCGGTGCTCGGTGTAACGCTCTGGTGCACGGGGATTTCTGCTTCGGCATCGAGGGTAGCCTCATCGCGGGTCGAAGGTACGGACGAGCCTGCTCTGGGGGGGTGGTGGAGTTCTGTTGGAGATTCGGTCGGGGTAGGGGTTGCGGTAGTGGTTGTGTGCACTGTGGACTCTGTGATGGAGAGTGAGGATAGAGCCTCCATTTTTACGATAGCTAGTTGTGATGTTGTGCGACCGAGGAAAGATGACAAGGAAGTATGTTGGCTGTGGTCTGTTCTGTGCGACCAGTTTTGAGGCGGGCAATGCTTCAGCTTTTGTTTGGCAAGCTTGCCCTCCAGCATTCCCAGATTGCGACCGGGCACCGCCACCTATCGGGCGACTTTTTGGGGATGGGTGAGCATCCTTTGAGTGCTTGACAAGGATGTCATTCGCACAAGGATTGGGCACATGCATGCAGCGTGGTGATCTAACGTCTAACGGCGTGGGTAGGATTAACCGAAACCCAGGCCGACCCGTGGGGAATAAAAGTAGACAGGACGAGAAAACGGGGTGGACATGTAGAAACCAGAAAACTGCTCTTTTCGCACGTTGTGGAACCTCTGTCATGCAGTACACAGGTATCTCTTTGCCCCGTCTTGTGCAATCGAGCCGTCAACGGCCTGTCTGGGATGACATTCGTAATTCAACACGCCGCGGCAAAGATGGCCTGATACAGCAAGCTCCCGATGATCATTTACTCGGGCCGCTCCAGGGGTCTGTGAAGGGGAAGGGGAGGTGCAGCCGTTGCCGCGCTTTTAGTCTGTGTGTACATGAAATCCATATTGCCAGCTAGATACCGCTCGCAGTGTTCTCTACTTCTGGTCAGCTAGCCGCAAGTCGACTGCAGCGCTCAGCGCAGAAAAAAGACGTGTGTGTGAGGGAATGAATCAACATCCTGGAAGGACGGCTAGGAAGTTGACTACGCTTGATCATCATCGGACTAGTCGCCAACGCTAATGCTCAGGCGTGAACGTCCATCACTGATTTGTCCCGTCAACCCCCACCCGCGAGGAGAGTCATGACCCCGTCAGCAGACCAGTGCTGCTAAGATCAGCACGTCGTGCGAGAATTCAGGATGTTCCGGACCCGCTCGCCCGGTACTTTTTCGACGGCGCCTCCCGCGTCCTACTACTCCTTCTGTGCTGGACTAATCTCCTCTGAGTTCGGAATGCAGCATCATATCGGTGTGCGCGGGATTTTTTTTCCATGGCGCTGGGGAAGGTTGACCTTGACCGGTGGGACCTTTTACGCAGGCGTCTATTCGTCACTTGCATCGCGCGGCTGAGCTTATGCATACGTTAGAATGGAGGTAGTGTGATTACCATGTATGATGCGCGAACCTCCTTTCGGACTTGTTAATGCGTTGCAAGACTGCTCATGCAGTTTAGCAAGTCTAAATTGGTGTAAATTACAATCATGTGTTGAAAGTCTGCCGATAGCCCATTACCCACTGACTTTCTCATCAACGTCCTTCTCTCCAGACCTCACGCGCCTGACTGCAGCTCTGAACCTCTCGACGCCTCCAACTTGACCTTCTGCCCCACCTGACGATAGGACATCGGATACAAAGACAGCTCGGAAGGACCTTGTAAACCCGATACTATGGAATTAGGAGTGACATGAACCTCTGCAGCAAAAGAAGGCATAGGCCCATAAAGCTCCTTCTGCCCATGATACATCACAGTGCCAATTTCCACCGAAGCTGTAGCAGTCGACACATGAGGGCAAAGGTGTAGATGAGGATGTAGACGATTGGGAGGAAGAACTGGTCGGTGAGGAAATTGAAGTGGGGAAAGGATTCGTTGTCACTCCTACAACGGCTAAGGCATTGGCATCGGCTATGGCGTACGCTGTCGGCTCAGCGGCCGTGACACTCAAAGATGCAGTATCGTAATAACTTGTGTCTTTGGTAATGTTTAATCTTTGCCAGTGTTTTGCGCAATAGTGAACCCAAACGTTCAGCCCCGTTGAGTTATTGCTATACTAGCCCGGCCCAATCAGTTCACTGCTCGCCTTTGAGAAACGACCGCATACATTGACCCGAACAATATCGCGGACAGGCATCCCCCTGATAACTGGCATCCGTACACCCGTTTCTCACATAATTATTGATGGATTCGTCGTTGGGTAACACAAGCTGTTGTTGAGGCAAGTGTCACCTGCTGCGCAGCACGATGAATGTTTGCCTTGGGCGACAGCGTTGACATCGCAGAGGTAGTATAAACTGTTGTAGAAGAAGTAGTCCTTGCCGGAAAAGCCATTGAAGCCGTAGCAAGGGACTACAATGGGGCTGGTCATCATGATGAACGACGAGGAGAACGAGAGAAGGAGGTGAAGAGACGGCTGAAAGCAGTGCATTATGAGCTCGGAGATGTCGGTGCACTCATCTTCTTCAAGTTTTTCATTTCGATCCGTGCTTAGAGCTTATACATCTTCTCTCTCTGCAAGAATTCATCCACAGCTTTATGTCACGTGTACTACGTACTGGTAATCACGACAGATGGATTCGTTCGCTTGTCATGTTTGTGTGGCTTAGTCACTAGACTCTGGACCGTGCGTGGAAGGTATAGGTATATGCTGGCGACTCCGCTATCGTCCTCGCACATACCCAATTCAAGCCTGATTCACTATCGCATACGCTTCGGAGGCGGTGGATTCTGTCACGAAGGATAAGCATTGGATGTTGGGATACGTAGTGAATGAAGATAAGGAGGGTAATCCTGTCAGGACTGTGGGGATTTGTGAGAGCTGGGAGGTGAGGGGAAAAGTACGTTTACAGAGCCAGGTGTTAAAGGATGATGAGGACAATAGAACAGGTATTGAGGGCGTGGTCAAGCTTAACGTATGAGAGCCGACGACGATAATGGGTGTGGCTGGAAAACTTGTATTGGTGAACTGCTACCGAGCTATCTGGGGGGTCCAACGAAACTGATGATGCAGGGACGTTGGTTTTGTTCGCAATGATGGGGCAGTTGTGGATATGCGGAGACTTAGCTAGGACGTCGCCGTTAGCGAAGAGGGTGATGAGCTCCTGCACAGGGGCAATGGCTACATGTGTCTCCATTACGGCCTGGGATGCGTATCTAGTTGGCTTGTAAGTGAGGTGTAAAGGAGAGATATGAAAATCATGGGCTCAGTTGTACTCTTCGATCATGTAGACAACTATGCCGGCAGCATCGTCAGCCGGGACTGTGACTGCATAGCGTAGAACTTCGGGCTCATAGGCCTGTGTAAACTCGACGATCTTATGGAAGGTTTGGAGGACCTGATGGGGCAGACGTCAATATTTGGATGAAATGGGACCGCCAGAGCGGATGAGGGAGTTAGGCACCATTTCTCTTGCCTCTTTGCTTATGCAGACGATTTTTGCGGTAACGATTATTGATGCCATACTCGATTTCGAATCATTTGCGCCAGTGTACGGGGAATGAAGGGTTGTTGTGGCGTACTTGGAGTCTACACTTGTTTGTAAGCATTCACTATCTCATTCTCCATTAAAACATTTTCCCTTCTCGGCGACCTGGGGAGTTTTGAAAAGTTCCATAATTATACAACATGATATAGCGGAAGGATCGAGATCTCCCTCGGGTTTACCACGCTCGAGGCTGTTCCGAGCTCGGAACATAAATTCCGAACATACAACCCATGCATATAGCATATAGCCATACCGTTCTCTATGAATAGATATGTAGAATTTCTATCTTAAAGATATTATCGGGTCCTGACATTCTAACAGACCAACTTCGTCTGCTTTTTGCTTCCGCGAACTACCCACAGTGGGTCCAGATGTGTCGCAGACCCTTCAATCTTCTTCCCGGGAATGAGTGTGCCGTTGTCATCCGTCACTCGCTCTCCATCCGCATTCCTCGCACACAAGTCGACGATTTCTACATCTTTCCAACCTGCGAAATGCAGGTAATCTAACAGTCTGTATCAGTGATCAGACTATAGTGATCCGGTAAATAGACACTGACCTCCGACCAATACCAATCTTTCCTCAGTGCTCATTTCCAACCATATACGCACCGCCTTGGTCGGAAAGCATCGATTGCTGACCGCCAGGTGAATGGTACATCCTTCTTTTACGGAGTCCTTTATCCTGCGAAGAACGTCCACCGCTCTCGCCAGATAATCGATACTAACACTGCAAGTCACACAATCAAACTCGACATTCCCTTCTCCTCCCCACCTTCCATCCAACAATTTTGAATTCAGGTCCTGGACTTTCCTTCTCTCTGGCCATTTAGAGAACAGGGGTTTTGCAGCCAGCTCAGTCTCATTCATCCCAACACCGTAAACCCTGAGTACTTCAATCTCTACACCTTCAGTATGAGCGTCCGAGTACCACGAATTCCATGATGTGCAGAGATCAAAAACGGCTCCTTTCTGAGGCACAACACTGTCGTAGTAGGTGGTGAGCCGTGCGACTGCTGACTCGTCGATATGGGCGACGAAACGGGGTTGCATATAGAAATTGGTATCTTCGGATTCATCGTAGCGGGCGAAGTCACGATCGTCTTTGTATGGCCACATTTTGTACGCTGGTATGTGTGGGCGTGTTGGAAAGGGGACTCGAACCGGAGTGATGAGACGATCAACGCTGCTCATGGTTGAATTGAACGCGCGGGTAAAGGTTCGGATAACGAGACGTGTACTGGAAACAAGATGTGTGATGCGCGAGGCGATCATGAAGGGTGAACGAAGTGAAAGTATGACCCAGGGAGTTTCAGGCTGGCTCTTCTCGAAGTCTGACGATACATGAAAACAGCTGCGATTCGTGAAAGTGATGATGTCATTGTTACAGATGAGACGCGCTAGCACGTGACATTGAACTCCATTAGTCGTGGATAAATAATCTCTGATCACCTTGCGCACTCTATTTCATGGTGTGCTGGTTTTCTCTGTTCATTTCCATAGAGGTGAGGATGCGCATCGTTGGGGTGTGCCCGGGTTGGTGACTCCATAAGCAATGAACGATACTGAAGCCTTAGGCCAACTCTTCGAATCCACCGACCTGGGTTGCTTAAGAAATGTTATTCGTGGTCCTTCTATAGTGCACGAGCCAAAAATTTGTCGAATCTCGATGTTGAGTTTGTTGGTTTGTATGTCATAGGTGGGAAACAGGAATCCATATGCGTAAGTCGATCCCCCACTGAGGAGGTGTTGGGCTTTCGTAGCCGGCAATGTCGAGCTCCAGAGCCCAACGGCAACAATCGGCCGAATCATGCCCAGCAAACTCAACATTGACTGAATGCGTCATCCTATTCCAGTCTTCGACCCAACCACCTTGAGTGCAGGCCTTGAAAATCAGTCAGTAACAGATCTTAACAGGATTACAATCAATTCTTCGTGGGGTAACGAAACGATGAAAAACATGTAACAGTCATAATCTGCGGCCTCAACGATGATCCAGCAATCTATTGTGGTGAACCGATATCATAGTAGCCACTGCTCGTTACAAGCACCTAGTACGATCAATCTTCATCTTCTCTGCCATAGGAGGGAATGAATCCGGCGTTTGAGGCTAGCTAGATAAGGAAAAATCAACAGGGTGGAAGATGGTTGTTGAGAAATAATCAGTCGTGCTACGCTCCACCCATTCATCACATGTGTTTATTTATTCTTCTTTCTTTTGGAACAGATACCAACGTTGACGAACTCCAAAGAGTTCTTAGTTTCGTCACTATGCGTTCTTGTATTCGAACAGGTAAATGTTATGGTAAGGCTCAGTTCGATACTCTGGCGTCCGATACATCTTCCTTTTTACAACCGCGAGGTTGGCAAGTGATGTTACGCCGATATCATGAAGACTCAGCTCATGGCATGTCGAGTAACCGTCGCGGCGCAATAGGAACCAACCCATTTCGGAATGTTGCTGTGATAAATCTTAGCTGTTTGCACTTATGGTTCATACAGAAGATCAAAGAATAATGGAAAATGGACGACATGTGTTTTCGAATCGATTGCGAAGAATATGGTGGAGCTCAGTTGACCAAGACTTCAAGGTGGATCGCTCAGCTTGCCGAAAGCCTGGATCAATCGAAAGGTCCAACCAAGAAGAAGCGCATGTAATGTAGTTGTTCGGGTTTTCCACATGATTTGTAACGAGTAGGCTGTTGGTGATCTTTCGCGCTTCTAAGGTCCGAAATACGAACTTCGTGGATAGCAAGCTATAGCGGGATAGGAAAAATATAATATCGAATCAAATATCCTGAATGCGGCAATTTTCGGGATGAGCCTGGGCGATACTCAAGGAGTTTGATAATAATAGCGCGGTGGTAACCAAGTCCAACAGAGGTTATGGAGTACTAGGACAGCAATCTCCTACACCTCTCATGTTCCAACCTAAAGAAACCGTAGTCATGGCCGTACCTATTTTCTCGAGGTGACCAGGCCAAAGCTTAATATTATGAATAGATCCCATACATGGCATAAGAACACTAGAAGATCTTGCGAATGCGATGTGATTGTAGCCGGTGTCACATGGCTGTCAATCTGTGAAAATCTATCGTCATGTGCCGTTGCCACTGAGAAAAGACCCATAAGGGCTATGTGAGTGACATTGAAAGGGCCTCAGCGCCTTTCTTTCGGAGTTTCGTAGAGAAAACCGCGGAAATGGTATTGATTACCAAATCCCAAAGTTCGAAGGCATCGGCGAGTAGACCACCGTAATTCAAGATCCTGATAATTCAGACCGTGAATAATCTGCCATGGGCCGTGGTTGCTCCAGAGTATTGCCCAACCGAGCTGCGTGACTTTCTGCAGACGATCTTAGCATTTGTCATGGGGCATCAAAGGTGTGTATGCGAAAGAACATATGGTCGGATGAAATTGTAAAACAGGTACTCGTATCCATGGACAAAAGCTCTGTAGAGTGATGCACCTGGTCTTCCTGCTAGGACTTCCGTGGTGTTGGTTTGTGGGGGATGGTGGATATTATCATATTGCGCCTCCCATTCTGCTGTCAATAAAGCGTCGTGAAAGATACATAAAGTCCGGCCGTCTGAAAGGAAATTCTGATGGGGATTGGATGTGAATCAATGCCGTTGATGCAGTAAATCGTCTCGAGATATTCCTACATTAAGTGTCAGTTCCATCTCCCTGGGAACAGATGAAGGCAATAAATAATCAAACTACTTACCAGCGATACCACTTGCACACTTGCCAAAGATCGATGAGTCCACCGCCACCTTCCAGCGGCAACTTTTTCTAAGCGAGATACCTAGCTCTAAATCGAGCCCTGATCCAGTTCCAGTTCCAGTTCCAGTTCCAGTTCCAGGATGGCGAGTATCGTCCCATTGCAACTCGTCAATATGTCAAGAATGTTTAATCCAGGAGATCCAGTTCCAGAAAAATTCCAGGCCAACGGAAATGGACATCAGAGAAGCGTTGCCAAACGAAACTCTCAATAAGATAGGCATGGATGCAGAAATTGCAATAGGCGGCAAATAGAAACGGAAGCAAAGGGTTGTACGAAATGATCCGCTACCTATAGCAGAAACCGCAAACAAGAGAATCTTTACAAGTGCAAGGATATGAAGAGAAAACAATACAACGGTGCAAAAGCTGTTGGGACGGGTATACTAATACACGTACCGCTTGCCATGGTAGAAAACGATAAATTGATGACCTACCTGATTCCACTTGTGCTTGTTCACCACCAAGCGATCCTCATACCCGCCATCATAGTCCCCTGTTTCGACTTGCATAGTGCCGTACGTTGCTGTGACTATCCCCGCGCCTTCACCTTCGCTTGATCTTTTTCCATTACCTTCTCGCCCTTTGTTATTGTTCTTTGTGTGGGTCGTGGTACGCAGCTCTTGGAGCTTGAGTTGCAGCCAGGCGCCCTTAGGATTGCCAGCGGCTGCCCTTTCCGCACACCAAGCATCTAATTCGTCGGAGTTCCACGCATTATCCTTGAGGCCCCAGGCGCGTGCCATTGCCATGGTATCGTAGACGATGGAGCGGTTACATCCGGCTTCAATGACGGCGAAGCGAACGTCAGCCAGGGTAGGGGCTCTACCCAGACGGCGGTTATGGTTAAAGATCTCAACTACGTCAAGATTTCCATGTCGAATAGCCTCCTGTTTCCCTTCCAGCACCATCTTGCGAACATTTTTATCTGCCCAATCAATAGTTGCACTTGTGATCCACAGCATGAAACGTAGATACTCCACTTTATCCTTTGTCCACGGTCCATGCAGCAGCTTGACAGGTAAACGACACTTCGTCCACGCCAATGCTGGTAGATGAGTCCTCGAGAAAGTCATAGCCGTAGCATCCTCCCAATTGGGTGGCCACTGCTGGTCGAAACATCCTTCTTCATTCGTCTTGCTACACAAACAACCCTTAGGTTCGTAGGTCTTGGTAAGCCAGGCTTTGAAGAAGTCCCATGTCATCCATTTGGTGGCGAAGAGACATGTCTGGTTCGTGGATTGCTCGTTGCGATCATATACATCCTTTTTGGTCAGGTATTGGGTGCAGACTTCGTTGTAGATATAGTCTTCGGATAGCTTGGCTGCAATATGTAACGATGCGAGGGGGAGAGCGAGATTCGGACCCGAAAGTAAGAAGATTGGCTGTATGAGCTCGCTAGGAAATCGTTCGAGGGTTGATAGGGCCATTGTGGTTGGTAACGTTCTGTGGCGTATAACGGTGAGGCTTTTAACTTGAGGCGGTGAAGTAGCTGCCTGGAAAGCCAAGATAGCTGCCTGGCAGTTTCGAGGTTCTCATGCGGGGATCGTGTATGGAACGACAAGATACGAGCCGGAACTGAGTAGGCTCCAACAACTGGGACAGCCAAAGTGCAAATTTAGAGGGGCTAAGGGGAAGTAATTCCAGGCAGCAACCGAAGGAACAGTACGTCTGAGCTCCACCACGACCCCGCATTCCACGCGAATTACCGTCCGAATGAGAGCAATTTGGAGGACATTTTTAACAAAAGAAAGTTCCATTTGATTTTAATGGTTCTATGCTTTAATTTCGAAGAGGAGCAGACTGGAGCGACCTGTTGGCAGGCCGTTAGTAGGACACGTAGATCATCACGTGCTAGGTGCCCGATCCGGTCGTGGAGAATCGAAGTTTGGGAGTCAGTTTTCAAGTCGACAAGCCTTCCTCTCTAGCTTGAGATTTGGTATCTTCCAGGACGTCATAGCCATAGTATACTCCTCGAATTGTCCGATCTGTGATTCCATTGCTTGTCCAATCAACCAAACAATCACCCTTCTTTAATGCGTCTTCCTGCACATCATCATACCGGACGACATCGTCTCTGGCGTCTCTTGCAGCCCGGGGAGATAGATCGAGCATGGCGCCGGCATGAAGGCTCGCATCGCGAACAGCCTCGGCCCGCGGTTTCCGTACTTTCCCAAAGAACGACATGGGAGCATCTAGTGGCACCGTTGAAGGTGAGGATGTATGGAATTCCAGCGCTGATACAAGTGCAGCAGCATCTTCGACTGCCGTAAATACTCCCATTGAGAGGTAAGGCCATGGCATGTGCTGCATCGCCAATGAGACTGAAACGGCCCGACTTGGAGGTCCATGTTGGCAGCGTGCGAACAGCGTCGACAAGCCAACTTGTGAATGGTGCATTGATAGAATCGATAATACAGCGAGCGCGAGGGTCCATATCATTGCTCAAAGGCTTGACTTCGCGCAGGAATTGTTCTTGTATCCAAGAGCTTGTGTCAATATCGTCAAGACGTAAGAAGACCAGATTCCGCTTTCCAGAGTCGCGCACCATGTAGGACATGAGTGATTTGTTGGTGTCAGCCCTACCATCATCAGCTATCGCGTCCTGAAATCTTCGTTTGGAAATCTCACCAGTAGTTTCCGTTGTGCTCAACGACGATCTCGGCCGTTAGAGGGTCAGCTTCAATATCCTCCACGTCTACCATCATCCGATAAGCAGCCTCCAGTAGCAGGTTCTCATGTGGTGACTTTGAGTGAGCAAGTGCGATTGCGGTAGATAAACCTGCGAGGCCAGTGCCGACAATTATGACTTTCGTAGCGAAGACAGTGTGTGAAATGTGTATTTCAGCATCAATGGTATCAGTTGTATCCGGAATGTTGTCCGCCCCGCTTTCGGCCCGTTGGCATCGAGCTGTGTTGACGATTCACGGAGCAGTAGATCGTGAAGAAGCTCAGGGGTACGATGACAGACAGGGCCCAACACTAGTCCCGTTGCCCAGTGTCAATGTCGAAAAACACCTCGTCTCGACTGCTACTACCCCAGTTGCTCACAAAGGTCTGGTAATTCGGAACTTTCCACCACATGGGTTCAGTTAGGAAGAATCTCGTATGCCGACTCTCGACATCGAGTCTGCTCCAACCCGTGGAGTCTTTATGTTGATACCACTTGTAACATAATTTTCTCACGCACGTCGGCTTCGAAAGTTGCAGTGTACGGAGTTTGCGGGCTTCTTGCTGAGAGCTCTTTAGCGCAGATGGGGTGATGAGAACATTCGTCAAATCGTAGAGTAGCCCAGTAGGGACATCCGCGAGGCCGGACCAGTCGTCTGGTCTGTCATCGAAGCAGGTGAAGGTCAATTTGGATAGATGAAGAGCGAACAGTGAGGCGAGGCAAGGCTCTAATCGAGTATTTCCCCTATAGTGCTGATTTCGGTCTTCTTCGCTTGTATCGATCGAAGGATAGTATAGAGAAACAGGTAGACGAACGGTAACGTTGACGAGATCGGAGAACTTCGTAGGACGGTCAATGCGTAGCTCCTCCACGTGCGGCCAGTCTTGCTTGATAGAATCAATGTATTTTCCCACGACGTTCACAGCTTCGCTTTCATACTCCGCCCGTATCTGCTTTGATGCCAAGACGAGTCCCAGGAAATCCTGCATATGACCGGCCAACGGCGTACAGAAGCCGTAAATATGGTTCCTACATTCCGCTGGTAGCGATGTGAATGCTGGCGTCTGCATTTTTACGTACGTACAACTAAGCAAGCGCGTCCAATGTTGGATGTTGTAGATGATGGAGAGAGATGGTTACGGGGAGCCCAAGCCCACCCACCACGTCAAAAGAATTTGGATGACTAAGCAAAGTACAGGAACCTTGCTGTCGAAGGGCTGAGTGGCAGAGTACCATCTGACGTGATTGCAGTGGAAATCATAGGGGGTGCCATATGGTTTGTTTCTCAATAAACAGGAGCGTAGCTAGAGCTTCTCAACAAGTGGATGGCGAAACTTCCTGATCCTTTCTCAGTATGTAGAAGGCAACACACTCAACCTCCCACCGTCCGTGAGCAACACGTTGCCATTAACAAAAGACCCCGCCTTGCTAGTCAAAAACAGCACCGCGCCCGCCATATCACTTGCCTCACCCGCCCTTTGGGCTGGAATGAACTCCCTCGGATACTCTTTCGTGTTCCTGACCAGCGTCTCTGTCATCTCGCTCGGATACACTATTACACCCATCATCAGCTTCGACACCTCTTCTCGCAGCGAACCAAAGAATCGAAACTTACATCCTGGAGCAATGACGTTACTCCGAATATCATACGGCACCAGATTCGTGGCAAACTGTTTCATCAAATGCACCACGCCCGCCTTGCTCGCTCCATATGCATACCCAGCCATCGGCACCCTATTGAACGCGCCGGCACTGCTAACAGCAATCACCTGGCTCTTCTGCTCTACATTGCGCTTCTCATTTCCCTTGCCAAGTAAGCCTAAGAACGCGACGACGGTGAAGTACACAGCCGAAGTATTCACCGCGAAGGTCCGCGTAAACCCGTCGAGAGAATGCGAGAACAGGAAAGACTGAAGGTCGGAGAGTGAAGGGTCCTTCTGAAGACCGGCGTGCGTTGGACCGGTAATGCCGCTGTTGGCGATTAAAAGATTGATGAAGCCGTGTTTTTCTTCCAGGTGCTTGACGGCGGCCAAGAGGTCGTCTTTGGAGGTTACGTCTGCGCGGATGGGATGGATGTTGGCGTGTTTCTATAGTCCACCTATCAGTGGTTCGGTCCTTTCGCACTCTTCAGCTGGCGATGAAAAGGGAAAGAGGAAAACTTCAGAGTACAGCGGTGCTTGCGGCTTTGTCGAGGACTTCTTGACGGCGACCGAGGATGTAGACGATTGCTCCGTTCGCTTCAAGGGCTTGCGTGAGCATAAGCCCAATGCCTAGCGCTTCGTATGAGTAGGGTGTTCCAATGCACTATCAAACTGAAGAGGTCAGAAAAGGATCACCTGTTCCACCACCCGTGATCACGGCGACGAGGCCTTTGACGCTGAAGAGTGTAGTGGGGTCGAAATCAGCCATGACAATGCAAAGTATGAACCGATTTGTGTTTTGGAAGTCTCAAACAAACGATAGGAATTATAGTCTATAAGGTACCAAAAAAACGGAGGACCAGATAGCATAAATATAATTGTGCCCAAGGTAGACAAATCAGCGTTCGGCAATGTTCGAGATAGGGCGGCGGCCATCAAATCCGATTTTCACGAACCCCGCCATAGAAACAGTGACGTCATTGGCTCTCGCTATGTCGCAATTCAACATCGTGATTAGTCAGAGTAATTAGGAAATTCAAAACCAGATGAAACTTTGCATGCATTGATTCCCTAGTCTGTATTGGATAGGGCTTTTCAGGAAAGAGAAAAGGACTGGTATGTATTATTACAACAAATGTGTACCGTCAACGGGCAATAGCATCCGTCGCGAATCGTCACTCGTGAAAGGTAGATGAAGTCCAACCTCATCGAGCTCTTATTTGTCCTTGTGGCCGATATGGAGCTTCTCCTTGATTTTATCCATCTTGGATACCTTCTCCTTGTCGGCACCGCCTGCGCCCGTCGAAGCCGGCGGCGAATCATCCGCGTTGCCCTTGGCGTCGCGGTGGATGCCCTTGCCCTCAAGCAGACCTGTGATCATATCAGCTCTAGTCAACACGCTTCCCACCATCCCAACGGCCTTGGTGAACCTACGGTCAGCTTCCTTGCCAGCACCGGGCTTCGTTGCGTCGAAGTCCCCGCCATCGACTTGTAGGCCGGATGACTTCTCGTAAAGCTCGCCGGTACCCTTGGGCTCTTTTCCGTGCTCTTGACCGCCGGGATTGCCGACCTTGGATTCGCGTCGCTCCTCTGGTGTGGCGGGCACTGCACCCTTTTCGGGGCCATTGTGCACTTTCATGGGCTCGCCGGAGTGGTCGTTGGGGTCTCGCTTCTTCAAGATGTCGTCCGGGCTCTCCTCCTTGTCTGTCGGGGCATCGAAGGGGCGGTCAGCGCCCTGTTGCTTTGTGGTCGGGGCAGCTCCTGAAGCGGGAGCCGCGCCCGGGGTGTTGGAAGCTTCGGAGGGAACGATGTCGCCGCCCTTGGGGACAAACTTCTGGGTAGATTCGGTCACACCGGTGCCCTCGGTGTTCTCGAGAGGCTTGGGCTCTCCGCCCGTGGCTGCGCTCGTGGGGTTCTTTGGGATCTGGGGCTTGGGGTGGATGGGGAGGTCAGACTTAGTCTCGGTGGTGGGGGCTGTGTGGATGGGGGTCTCGGTCTTGGCGGTGGGAGCGGTGGGAGCGGTGTTGAGGGGGTCGGTCTCGGTCCTGGAAGCTGTGTGGATGGGGGTGGTCTCGGAGGAAGCGTCGAAGGGGTCGGTCTTGGCTGCGGACTCGTTGGGGGTCGCTTCATACAGTGCCATGATCAGCTCCGGTTATTTTACAACGACATTGGGAGATGAAGAATGTGCATCTCAGCATCCACCCCGGCGACGTGTCCACTTACGTGCGTTGCCCTGGTCATACGGATCCGTTGGAGTGCCCTTCCCCTGCAGGCCAGACAATGGCTCTTGGGCGCCCGCGTCGTTGCCCGTGGTAGTCGCAGTGTTCTGCTCGCCCCAGATGGCCTTGCTGGCGGTGTTGACGACGTTGCTGATGGTCTCCATGTTGAGCCGGTGCAGTTTGCTGGATGGGATGGGATGGGATATGAGTGCAGAGCAGAGCAGAGTTCGTGCAGGCAAAGGAGCTCAAGTCTTGCGCATTAAGAAGCAAGCAGGCCGCATATGACGTCGTCTTGGAGCTTGGAACGGAACCCGCAAGCAAGCCACATCTTGCTTGCTGCTTGCTGCTTCCTGCGTCATGGTACCGCACATTGAGTCTTACCTTGGCCAACCTTCTCCTCCAACAACATCCCCCGCCAAGGGAAAGGCGGCGGTGCAGTTATCACGTGATTGCAGATACAGACGGTGGTAGGTACGTCATCTGATGAACCAAACCAAGCAAACAGGCGTTGCTTATGTAAGCGGGATCCCAACCGACACATTGCCTCTTTACTCAGTACACATTGCCGTGGTATGCCCGGCCACACCCACACCCCGTTGAAAAGGGGCATGGGGCAACTCCCGGCTCACGTCTTCCTCTAGGGTCTTGCTGCCATGCCGCCGTGCCGGAGCGCCTTCCAGATGCAGGTTCGAAAACGGACTCCTGCGAGGCCGATTAGCTGCAACCGTCCACGTGAGGCATTTCTCACGGCTGCGATCTCGCTCTCCGCAACCTTGTTCTTGGCTAGATGCGGGGACTCCGAGAACACCTTCCAGGTACGTATTGGTAGATACTGGCTATGCGAGCCCTATTGTATCGCTCAGAGTCGGTCCTTCTTGTTCAATCGCCGTCTCGGCACCTTCACTTGAGTTTCTCGTTGCGCTTCGAAGCTGCAAAAGTCTTGTATTCTTCACGTGCCTTCATCGAGTACAGCAGATCATGCCTCTCCAGCTTTCGTGCGGGAAACCGAGACACATCGGACGATCGCGGTCAAGCTTCTTCGCAGCCACGATATGCGAGGTGGTGAAGGGGTCGCGAAATGTGGAGAGAGGCGCAAAGACATTTACCCCACGATCTCCCCAATCCGGGGATACGAAAGTCCCCAGAACATCCGGTAAACAGCTAGTAATTAGCGTCGGCGTGTAGGCAAGGATCGAATCAACTGATTGTGATCAGCAACGTGTCAGGCCGTCGCATTGGCCTGGACTTGCAGCAATCTGATTCGTGGACTGTACTATCCTCATCACCCTAGCTTCACGGCAACACTTTCGAGGCCCTTTTTACGGGAGGTTGCTCTGTTTCCGGATATATCCCCTGGAGATCACGGAATTCGACGGCTTTCAATAGGTCAATGTTGGCGTGCGTGGTCAGCACCGCCTTTCATCCCCAGAGTCTGCTATAATCCGACTCTTCATGGGTATATCTGCCCCCATGGAGACTTGGGATGCCTGAGTCCATCTCTCAACTTTGACTGAGGTGGTCATCAGGGCTTGGAATTTGTTGCCGAGGCGAGTGTGCGAGGACGCAATTCTCTACAGGTTCGAAGCTCGTGAAAGACTTGCTTGGAGCAGGACATATAAGATTGCTGGGTGGCACCGAGTTGTGCGAATCATCGTCGTGCAGGCGTGTTATTAAAAGACCACTCGGCCTAGCAGAGCCTGAGCCTATTTATCCATCATGAGGGTCTCCATCATACTCTCGTTCCTACCTCTCGCCTACGCTGCTCCAGCTCAGGTCGACAAGAGAGCTGCACCCATCGTCACAGCCCCCTCGCCAGCCGCAACAGTCAACGGAAAGTCTCTCTTGAACGTGGAAACTTTCAATGGCATTCCCTTCGCCCAACCTCCCACCGGATCCCTTCGTCTCAAGCCACCGCAACCCTTGACCTCAGCTATCGGCAACGTTGACGGAACGCAGACGCCCAAAGCATGCCCGCAACTCTTTTTCAGTCTCGAGGAAACAAGTTTCCCCACCAACGTGCTTGGGACCATCCTCAACACCCCGCTCTTCCAAGCGGCCACCGACGCGGGTGAAGACTGCCTGACTATCAACGTCCAACGACCGGCTGGTACAACAACATCCTCCAAGCTGCCAGTCTTGTTCTGGATCTTCGGCGGTGGCTTCGAGCTGGGTTCCACGCAGATGTACGATGGTACCTCCTTGGTACTGGACTCGGTGGCCCAGGGAAAGCCCATCATTTTCGTGGCGGTCAACTATCGCGTGGGGGGATTTGGGTTCCTCCCTGGCAAAGAGATCCTGAAAGACGGCTCTGCCAATCTTGGTCTTCTCGATCAGCGCCTAGGGCTCCAATGGGTCGCCGACAACATCGCCGCTTTCGGTGGCGATCCCACAAAGGTGACCCTCTGGGGGGAGAGCGCGGGCGCCATCTCCGTGCTCGATCAATTGGCCCTCTACGATGGCGACAACACATACAAAGGCAAGCCTCTCTTCCGCGCCGGCATCATGAACTCGGGCTCCATTGTTCCTGCCGATCCTGTTGACGGCACAAAAGGCCAGCAAGTGTACGATCTCGTCGTTTCGAAAGCAGGATGCTCCTCCGCGTCTGACACCCTCGCCTGTCTACGTTCGGTGGATTACACGACGTACCTCAACGCGGCAAACAGCGTGCCTGGCATTCTATCGTACTCCACACTCTCACTCTCATACCTGCCTCGCCCGGATGGTACCGCCTTGACACAATCGCCAGACCTCCTCATTCAAGCAGGCAAATACGCCAAGGTCCCCTTCATCGTCGGCGACCAAGAAGACGAAGGAACGCTCTTTGGCATCTTCACGACGAACTTGACCACCACCAACGATGTAGCCAAGTACCTGAACACCGTCTTCTTTCCCACGGCCTCGGCGACCACCATCTCCAAGCTTGTGGATACGTATCAAACCACCATCCAAGACGGATCGCCGTTCCGCACACTGTTGCTGAACAACTGGTATCCGCAATTCAAGCGCATCAGCGCCATTCTCGGCGATCTCACCTTCACACTTACGCGCCGCCTCTTCCTTGAGATGACTACGACGGTGAATCCGGGGGTGAAGTCTTGGTCGTACCTCTCCACCTACGATTATGGAACCCCCATCCTGGGCACCTTTCATGGCTCGGATTTGTTGCAGGTCTTTTACGGTATCCTGCCCAACAATGCTGCAAGGAGTATCAGGGGATATTATTATAGCTTCGTCCACGACCTGGACCCGAACTCGAACAATGACCTGGATGATTGGCCGCAGTGGAGTACAGGCAAGCAACTCCAGACCTTTGGTACGTTGAGCAACAACCTGCAGACCGATGACTTCAGGTCGGACAGTGCAGAATTCATCAAGGCGAATGTTGCAGAGCTTTACATTTGAGCTGGGGGTGCTATAGCCAAGCTTCTTGGTCGTTGAAACGAGTTGTCAAAAAGTCTCCCAACGCTTTCCATAGCTTGGAGTTGCCCAAACGTTGCGAGATTTTTGCTTCATCTACAATGATGCAGATGGTATCGTATATTCCGCTCTATATGCAAAACTGCATCTCTCTTCTCTATGCAAATCCACCGACATCTGATATCATTGCTGGCTCAGCATATGCTTAAACTTCTCAATCTACGCAAACGTTAGTCAAACGCACCTGTCTACACGATGCCTCCTTCACGGAAGGGTAGAACTCGCCTTGGTACTCAAATACTTCTCCACCTCCTCACTCTTGATCCCCAACCTCCCGCCCGTCTTCCAAGCTAAAGGAACCATGGCCACTCGTTCCCTAACCACCACCTCTCTACTCGGACCCTCCACCGCCCTAACCTTATCGGGATTGTTCGTCAGCAACCTGATTCCCCTTTCCCCTCCCAAGCCCAAATCCATAAGCATCGCCGTCGCAAGCCCATAACTCCGGGCATCGGCCGGATGTCTGAGCATCAAGTTCGCCTCGTATGTGTCATTGCCCAGATCCTGAAGGTTGTAGGCTTTGAGCTTCTCGCCAAGACCGATCCCACGACCTTCCTGTCGGAGGTAGATTATTGCGCCGCCGGTGGGGGAGAAATCGGGTGAGGACATGAGGCGTGCGGCCTCGTCGAGTTGTTCGCCACAATCGCAGCGCGCGGACCATACGGTTTCGCCGGTGTAGCATTCAGAGTGGATTCTCACAAGGGGTAATTCCAGGTTCGAGGTTTGGATATCATCGGCTTCCGAGGATGCGGGTGACGACGCTTTGGATGATGGCGAAGCCAATCCACCCACAGCCGCATTCCTGTTTTCCGCGCCCACCTCCCCAGTCGGTTTCCGGGATACGGGTTTGCTCCCCACACCCGCCGCGGTCCTGATCTGCTCCACTCGGCTGCTCGTCCGCCCCGGATACAATCTCCCCACATAGGCGCCCCTCGTCATGCGATCCAACTCGGTTTCCGCCGGCCTCTCCCTGTCCAAGCTCTTACTCCGAATCCCGTTCCCAAACACGATAGCCAAATGCTCCTTGGTGTCGACAGAATTCCGATACACGTGGAGCCACATTTCATGGCCCGTGGTGGTGGGTATGCGGGCGCGCACATCGCACTCCACGATGGGGAGCTTCTCGAGGAGTTGCGGGGAAGAGGCGGAGGGGAGCGTGGATGTGTCGACGGGTATGGAGCGCGGGGGGCGCGTTTGGTGCGAGGTCACGGGCGTGTTGATGCCGGGGGTTGCGGGAGGGGTGAAGGCGGGGGATATGAGGGACGGCGGGGGGTTCGGATGGGAGGGGTATGAATGCAGTTGTTCGCGCTCACGTTCGTGGTCCGAGGGGCCGAGGATGAAGCCGTCCAGTCTTTTGTCTTGCTCCTCGTCGGCTTGGGCTGAGTAGAGAGGCCGGAGGGCGGGGGAGGCATGTGCGGGCAGGCCGTCCATCGTCCAGCTGGTCTCTCGGGAGACGATCGGGATGCGGATTGAAAGCAGAAACGCAGTCCAGGGGCCAGTGAGGGGGGAAGGGGAAGGAGAAATGGCCGTCAAGGAAAAGCGCGCATTCGTGATCGAATGTTGTCGTGCATCACCGAGGCGGAATTGGCGGGGACAGGGACACGCGGAAACTGCGCCGGCCGATGCTCGGAAATCCGCCTTTCGGCCCATGGGTCGGCGAAAGCATAGTAAGCGTCTTTTGTCAGCAATTCAAAGCAATGCAGAGCAATTTAAAGCAATTCAAAGCAATCGGGAAAAAGGGAGCAGTGGTAGATCGATTCGAGAATTGGTCATTTGTTTCGGCTTCAGATACCCTGCCGTCATGGTCATGCCCCGATACTATGCGATTCACCCCCCTCAATCCACACGTCGCTCTCTCCCCCAGACCTCATCCGCGTTCTTCTTGCCCTTTGTTTCCGGTACAAACCAGCCGACGAAGAGAAAGAAGAAGGCGGACATGGCTGCGAAGATGAAGTACACGTTGCCATGCAGCTTTTCGCTCGCCAACGGGAAGAACTGTGCGACCACAAAGGTGGCGATCCAGTTGGCTGCGAGGGCGATGCTCTGCGTTGCGCCAACGGCTTCAGGGCCTACGAGCTCGGCAGCGAGGATAAATGGCACGGGCCCGAGCCCGAGAGCAAAGCTGGAGACGAAAAGAAGGACCGCGATGGCCGAAAGAATGGGGACGTGCTTGATGATGCCGAAGGCTAGGAGGAGCGAGCTGATGCCCATGCCGGCCAGCGATTGCAAGAGGCACGTCTTGCGACCCAGCTTGTCGACAAGGGGTGCACAAGCTGCTGTGAAGATGATGTTGACTGCCGATACGGCGAGATTCAGGAGAGCCGAGTTGGAGGCCAAGAGGTCTGCGAGCAGCGAGACGCCGTACATGACGATGCTGTTGATGCCTGTACATTGTCTTGTCAGCAATGATGTCTGGACCCGGGCGACTCTGCATACCGCTAAGCTGCTGCGCCAACATAACCATGATGACGGCAATGGCTGCCTTCTTGTAGTCGGGATGGCGGAAAACTTGGGCGATGCTCAGAGCCTCCTCCTTGGCCTGCTGGCTCTTCGGTGTAGGCGGCTCGCGGTCTTCATCGCGAAGCAGAGTCTGCTCCTCGTCTATGCGCCATTCAGCAGTGTCCAAGGAGAAAGAGGGCAGAACATACCAGCGTCAGCTGCATCAGCTGCACCGTCCGTATTCCAGCTGCTGATCTCTTCATCTATATTCGAGGTATCCCCTCTGATCTTCCGCAAGATCCTCTTTGCCTGCGCCGCATGGCCTTGGTCTGCAAGATGCTTGGGGCTCTCCACGGACAAGACCAGACCCAAGCTCTGCACCACACCAATGACCCCGCCCGCGGCCAGTACAATCCTCCAGTATTGGCCGTGGCTCAAGAAGTAGCCCAGCAACTGAGTGGCCAGAATGCCCACGTTGCACATGATTTGCGTGAAAGCACCAAACAAGCCCTTGTCAGCCGGCGGCGCAATCTCTGAGATGTATATGGGGACCACGACCAAAGAAGCTCCCGCGCCCACACCCGACAGCAGCCGTCCAAATGCCATGACCCCAATGTTCGGCGAAAGAGCTTCAAAGGCAGGTCCGATGGTGAAGAAGATGGTCGTGATTTGCATTGTCCTACGACGACCGTACTTGGCTGCCAGTGGGCTTGCGGACAGGGCCCCGATCAAGCCTCCCAGAGTGTATGTGGAGCCTACGACGCCCCATTCGGTCGGGGTCATCTTCATGCATTGCGGGAGGCTGCCGGCGGCGGCGACGATGGAGTCTTTTTTGCAGCGGATGACATCTTCGGGGGCATTCAGTTCGGCCTGGGACGGTTAGAGCTGCGACGTGTGGGGAGGGGGGGAGGAAGGGTGAATGGCGTACCAAATGGAAGCCGAACAAGAGCGGGCCGAGAGTCGCGACGAAGAGGATGTAGACAAAGTAGGGCGTGAGATCTCCGAACCAGGTGCGCGGGTCCATCGTGGGAGTTGCGATTGCAGTACAACCTGCGTGTATAAACTGCGTGGATTGACTGTGTGGATCATGGATACTACGTGAAGGCGAAGCTGAGCTGAGCTGAGCTGATCTCCGAGTGGCACACGAAAAGCACGAAGCACGAAGCACGAAGCACGAAACACGAAACACGAAACAAGTAACACGTAACACGTAGCACGTAACTTTGGGGGGGTTTTTACTTCCATGAAAGTACCCTATGCATTGATTCCATTCACTTGCTTGCATGCAGCAGGCCCTTCCAGCTTCTGTCTGTCTCACCACTCACTCCCCACCACGCCGCCCGCATCTCAGGCCGATGCGCCATCCATCTGCCGATACATGTGGTATCACGTAAACCCGCCGACGATGCCAGAAACATGAATCATCCCTCAACGAATCCTCCGTCTTCGGGTGGCCCACCTTCAGCATCTGCCTCCGCCCGTGCCGCCTTGCGGAATAGCGTCGTGGCAGCCTTCAACGGTCCGTTGTCCCTGCGATCCGGCTTCCGGTATCTTCTTTTGATTATCCTATATTGTATCCATCCACCCGCCACCTTCTCGTATCTCTGTCAGGCTTCATGCTTTCGTCGTCGCGATCTCGCTAAGTCCGTATCTCAGCAGACCCCGCCGACTCGACTCAGGCCATGTTCACCGGGTACAATACCAAGAAGCGAGTCAACGAGCGCTACAAGATTGTGGGCTTCATCAGTAGCGGTACCTACGGTCGAGTCTACAAGGCCGAGGGCAAAAATGGGCGTGTGGGGGAATTCGCGATCAAAAAGTAGGCTTACTGCAAACAGCTTTCCTGCCTGATATCATGCGTGCTGACACACACGGGCAGGTTTAAGCCGGACAAGGAGGGTGAACTCCAGTATTCAGGCATCTCGCAGTCGGCTATTCGAGAGATGGCTCTCTGCACCGAGTTGGCCCATCCAAACGTTGTACACACGGTGGAGATCATATTGGAGGAGAAGTGCATCTTCATTGTGTTCGAGTATGCCGAGCACGACTTGCTGCAGATCATCCATCACCACAACCAACCCCAACGACAGGCCATACCCGCGAAAACCATCAGATCCATCTTGCACCAGCTCCTGCAGGGGCTCGTCTATCTCCATCGCAACTGGGTCATGCACCGCGATCTCAAGCCCGCCAATATCATGGTAACCAGCGCCGGCAAAGTCAAGATTGGCGATCTCGGTCTTGCTCGACTCTTCTACAAGCCCCTGCAATCGTTGTTCTCTGGCGACAAGGTCGTCGTGACAATATGGTACCGTGCGCCAGAGTTGCTGCTGGGGAGCCGCCACTACACGCCGGCCGTCGACCTGTGGGCGGTAGGGTGCATCTTTGCCGAGCTTCTATCGTTGCGACCCATCTTCAAGGGGGAAGAGGCAAAGATGGACAGCAAAAAGACGGTGCCCTTCCAGCGCAACCAGATGCAGAAGATTGCAGAGATCATGGGCATGCCGAGCAAAGATCGATGGCCCCTCCTAACCGCGATGCCGGAATTTCCCCAGCTGTCGTCCCTGGCGGCCGGCAATGCGCGGTTTCATCGACCGCAAGGACTCGAGACCTGGTACCAAACATGCCTAAAAACCAACCAATACCCACCCGGCTCAGGCCCGGACACACCGGGTGCGGAGGGGTTCTCGCTGCTCCAGCAGCTTCTCGAGTACGACCCTCAAAAGCGTTTGACCGCAGAAAATGCTTTGCAACATCCGTATTTCACCCAACACGACCCACCCACGGAAAACTGCTTTGAGGACTCCAAGATCAAATACCCGGTGCGGAGAGTCAGCCAGGAGGACAACGATATACGGACGTCGAGCCTGCCAGGAACCAAGAGGAGTGGCCTTCCAGATGACTCTTTGATCGGACGTCCTGCCAAACGGCTCAAGGAAGGTTAGATTGCCGTTTCCATGACGACGATCTTCGTTTCCATGGCGATGTACAATCACCCTCCATGAGAGCATTGTCTCTAAAGATCATCACGTGGGCACTGGCATCTATGGAGCACAGGAACACGATGGTACGACCAGAGGTGGTCACCAAGAGTCCTGTTCTTGCGTTATCTGTCAGTATACAAGCATCTCGGCAGTAGGGATAGACAATGCTGGGTCATGTGCTACACCGTGCTTCAAGCACCAGAAGAATCCTTCGAGGTCTTGGGCACGCAGCGACTACATGTGCCGCTGGGCGTATCAGCTAGCGCGCGCGCGTGGGCACGACGATCCATCTGTCACGGTAGACACATGTGTCACGGCAATCTCAATGTCGTCTCTTAGCCGCGTGCTGCCTTCCAGTCAATGCTCACCAACGACAGTACCATCGTCGTTGATATTCACTCCTGTATCTCCCAACGTTGGTTCTCTCCTATTGGTTACTCGGTTCGCACGGGTCGAGCTTTGCGACTTCTTCCACCCTGCCCGCCTCTTTCACGGCAATCTCTTCCCACACGTTGGCATTCACCATGTGGTCTCACGAAGGCGTTGCACATGCTGATGGGGAGTTTCATCGGATAGATGGCGTAGGCTCGCAGCGTCCACACGGTCGTCATGCAAACAGAGCTCTCGGCCCGCACCTGTGCGCCCATTGGATGGCCATGTTGTGTGATGAAAAGGTGCGATGAAAAAGGTGGGCGGCAATGGAGGTTGGGTCCTTTGCTTGGGCCCTTTGCTTGGGCCGAGGGAGGGAAACATCGACTGGTGAGCTCCTCTGGACCTTCCCGGTCTGCCGCCCGACCAAGCCGTCCAGATCATGGAACGCCCACCAACGCACTTTCCGCTGTCGGCCGCGGCTGCCTGTTTCCCTCGTCACCTTGCGGAACCTACGTGAACGGCAGGTGCGTCCTGCACAACCACGGCATGCCGTTGCCCCGTGCAGCCACCTCCCTCACCCGCAATCGATTCACGCGATACGTGAACCCTCCAACCTCTCCACTCCGCTCTCCGCATCCCTATCTCACAGCCTGATACACCTTCGTCTCCTCGGACCATCCGCTCCTTTGGTTATCCAGTCGCTCCTTCGCACCCCTGTGCACTGCGTTTGCAACAACCAACTGCACCACCTAAGCCCTCTGCTTCCCTTCTCTTCTTCTCCAACCTTCATCTCGCATCCTTTAGCCCCTCGCAACTGCCTCTTGTTTGTCCGCCAACCATCGAACATGAAGCTCTTTGCCTTCCTCGCCCTGGCCGTCGCCTGTGTGGCGGTTGCTGCCCCGGCCGTGGTTGCCATGGAGCTGCCGGTCAAGGTGGCCCGTCATCTCGACAAAAACGTGCCTGGCATTGATGACGCGAAATTCATCAAGTCCGTCTTGGACGCCCACTGGTACTGGCGCAAGATCCACTGTGCCCAGGAACTGCGCTGGGACCATGGATTGGCCCAGAAGGCTCTCGACTCTGTCCAGAAGTGCACCGAGGACATGCATCATGTCAGCCTCCCCATCTTCCGCTCTCGTATCTCTTCGCTAAGTGTTTGTAGGACACGGCCGGCAGCAACCTCTCTGGCGTCACTCCTCCGCCTGGTGGTTACGACCAATGGTTGCAACTGGCTGGTGATTGCACCCATGGCTGGCACGAGGAGGAGACCAAGTATCCGTACGGTACTCCGAATACGGATGGACATCTGCCGTGGCTCCACTTCACCCAGCTGGTTTGGCGTGACACTTCCCGCATTGGCTGTGCGCTCGCCAATTGCGCCGACACCACCAAGAATTCCCAGGCCCGTATCTACTGCTGTGGGTGAAACATGCCCCGATCGGAATGCTATACTGACTTCTCCAGTCTACGAAAACGTCGGCAACAACATTGGGCCCGGCATGTTCGAGAACAATGTGTGGCCGCCTGTCTGCAAGGGCCCCACGAGGGCTGAGGCCGAGCAGCACTACGGCTTCTAGATGGTCTTGGATGTTTGCCCTTCGATGTTCTAGGAGCTCTCCATCCACGCCTGAAGGTTTGAGATGGACGACATGTCCCTCGATGGTTTTCTCTCTCAAGAGGATTTCCTATTTCCTGTATTGTTTTCTCTCCTCACGGCGAACAGCCTGCTCATACTTCGCGAACCATGTCACGCTGGGTTGTCGGTGATGCCCTCACCACAGCATAGACATCGATGGTTATCGTTGGTTACGGACGAGCAACAGGAGCGCGGTTTCTTGGAATAGCGGCTGGATGGCTTTCCTAGCTCCTAGTACATGACCTTCATCGACGATTACCTCTGATTCCCGTGTCCATTCACATCTGCGCAATGACATTATTGTAATTCGTCCTCTGCCATGCTACTCGCAATTGCTGTAGTTGCAGTGGGATGTATTCATCCCTCAGCCATGCATACATGTACACCATCCCCATCGACCCGTATCCAGAGCCCCTCGCTACCGCATACCATAGTCATCCAACCCCATTCCCTTTGACATCTTCTTGATCAGCGCCTTCTTCAAGAACTGCTCTCTGGCCAAACTCCTCGTTTGCTGGACCTCATTAGCAGCCATACCCCTCCCTTTGACTCGGGAAGAAGAGACATACCTTGACGAAAACGTCGGCCCCCACCCTCCCTCTATCCAGAGCCTTGCCCAGTAAAAACAAAGCTTCCGCGATCCCCCTCTCCTCGGCCGCAACGGCATACAATTGACCGCCAACCACGGTCGGTGCAACAAGCACATCGTCAACATCAGGCACCTGTCTCCGTCTCGCATCGTCCATGACCTGGTCCGCTTCCATCATGGCCTCTCGCAATATATTCTCGTTGGTTGCCAGCGCGGCATCGAGCTGTTGCAGCTGGTCGAGCTCGGATTGGAGATGTGTGTAAGCGGTCTGGAGGGCGGCTTGTTGGGCTTGCAAGGGAGCGACGGCAGCGTCGTTTTGGGAAACGGTTTGGCGGATTTGCGCACACAGGGTGCTGGAGAGTGCGGTCAGGAGAGCATCCTTTTCGGGGTTGGGGGGTACGGGGGGTACGGGAATGGCGGGTTGCAGGGCGTTTTGAGAGGGTAGCGTCACGCTCAGGATATCGGCATCCATTAGATTCGGTGGCGGTTGTGCGGGTTTCTGGGGCTGCGATAGAGGCGGTTGTTGGTATGGTGAGTATGGATGGGGAGCAGCGCGGTGCTGCTGGGGATGGAAAGGAGCCTGTTGATGTTGATGTGGTCTCGGGAGGTTGGGCTGGGATTGTGGAGGTGGTGGGTGAGCGGATGGTTGGTATCGTGATGAACGCGGATCTTCTGGAGTAATCGGACTGACGGGACTTCCGAGCTCGTAGGACTGGGCTTGGTTGCCCGGAGCTTGGACAAGCGGTCTTGTTGGTCTTGATACGGGTGTCGCGGGACTCGCGTCGTAGCTTGACTGTCGCTGAGCAGCATGCTGAGAGGGATGCTGCTGCCAATTACTCTGCCCGAGATAACTAAGCCCCTGCTGCTGTTGCTGGTACTGTTGCGGGTGCTGCTGCTGCTGCTGCTGCTGCTGTGATGGATGGGGTGGGAGGGGAGGTGGTTGTGAATATCTATCGTGTTGCTGTGCCTGTGCCTGTGCCTGTAGACTCTGCGCGCTCTGATCGTACGGCTTCGGCGGTTTGGGCGGAGGTACAGGCGCATTCGAGGAGGAAGCTACAGGCGTGCCATGCATCGATCTCCGCCATTCGGCGGGCGGGGGGGGAACGGGTGGAGGAGCTTGGGTCGCCGGCGCACTGTAATGGTGTTGCTGCTTCGAGCGAACCGGGGGCTCCTTTGCGAAGATGCCTCTCAGCACCGCGAGGAAATCGAACAGCGTGCTCTTCTGCTCTGCATGTCAGCGATCCATGCTCCCCCCACGTCCTCCCCCAAGGCGCGTGTGAGGCATCGGCGCGCAAACGACTCACATCCCAGTACTTCCCCCACTGCGCCAGGTACGGGTGGTACACCCTCCCATCGCCGCTGACATGCTGGCCCGGTCTGATCAGCATGTCCTGCGCAGGCGTCACGTACACTATTGGCGGTTCCCGGGGGTAGTTGTGCGGCACCCATATCGCGATTGGGAAGCCGTACGTCTGCTCGCGAAAGGTGACGGGGACGGTGCCGTCGATGCGGAGGAGCAGCGCCGACACTCCATTCTCGTAGGCTATGCTCGTGAGCGCGTGTCTCTTGTACTCGGACGGGACGCACTGTAGACTTTGGTTCGTGGGGAGAGAGACGGGTAGTTCGAGAGCGTTTCGCCAACGTCGTGGTAGGTTCGGTTCACGTCCGCGTATTCCTGCATGGTTTAGAGTGGGAAGGGTGCGGCTGGAATCACGGTACAGGCTTACACTGGGTAGCACGCTGTACAGCCAGTTGAGCACTTTTTCAGGCACGCCGGCCATAATTCTGGGGTAGATGAGGTGCGGCGGGGGAGCTCCCACCGGCGGTTCGCTATACAGAGTATGCCCAACAACACCAGCTTGGCGGACCAACCTCGACGGTGACGACTGCAACGGATGGATGCGCCAGATGCATGCAGCCATGGATTCGGACGTTTGCTTGACATTGCCCGTCGTTTCCGTCGTACGGAGGACACGGAACAATCCCAGGCAGATGAAGGCAGCTTCCATGTAATCATCAATGTATTATTATTATATGCTCGCATGGCACGCTACCATCCATCAGAGCAAAGAGTATATAGTACAGCAACCACTGCTGGTTGTCGTCGTGACAACACTTCAACAAGGTAATTCATATAGTACAGAAGCGCCGGCGCGTACAGCCTCAAGACAAGGCTCAATGCTGCGCCCACTCAATTTTGCTCGGATCGACTCCTTCCTGCACCATCTCCCACAACGGGCTGAGATCTCGTAAGAAGCTCACACGTTCACTGACCGCCTTGAGGACGTAATCGATTTCCGCTTCCGTGGTAAATCGGCCAATGCCAAAGCGGATACTGCTATGCGCGCTCTCGTCACTGCTACCCAATGCTCGGAGCACATAACTGGGCTCCAGAGATGCCGATGTGCACGCACTGCCGGAAGAAAGGGCAATGTCTTTCAGGGCCATCAAAAGAGACTCTCCTTCGACGTAGGCAAATGAAACGTTGACACAGCCAGGGTAGTGTCGTGTGCGGTCGCCGTTCAGGGTTGTGTGCTCCATGGCCAGCAAGCCTTCGAGGAGACGGTTCGACAGCCTCGACACGCGCTTGGAGTCGTACTATGAACGTCAGCCTAAATCCACATTGAAAATCGAGTGGGTGAAGACGATTCAAGGTTCTCATAACCGCTGCGCAGTTATCAACATGGCGAGTCGGGGCCGAAGCCACCTAACACTCTGAAAGCCATGCATGTATAAAGCAAATAATCATCGAACGCGGGAAGAAGAGAAAGGGGAGTGTAGACATACCTCCATCTCCTGCTTGCATATCCGCGCCGCCTCGCCCATGCCGACTGCGAGGGAAGGCGCCAGGGTGCCGCTTCGCAGGCCACGCTCTTGACCACCGCCGCTGATGATGGGGTCAAGCCTCACCCTGGGCCGTCGGCGGACATAGCAAGCTCCTATGCCCTTGGGTCCGTACAGCTTGTGGCCAGATATGGACATCAAGTCAACGTTCATCCTGTTGACATCGAGCGGGATCTTGCCGACAGCCTGGGCAGCATCAGTGTGGAAGTAGACCTTCTTGGACCGGCATAATCTGCCAATCTCCTCTACGGGTTGCACGACACCAATCTCGTTGTTCACCGTCATGATACTGACCAGGGCCGTCTCAGGCTTCATGGCAGCCTCGAGCTCGGCCATGTCGATGAGCCCGTTGCTCTTGACAGGCAGGTACGTGACCTGGTAGCCCTCGTCTTGCATATGACGACAGCTGTCCAGCACGCACTTGTGCTCGGTCTGGCAGGTGATGACGTGGTTCTTCTTGCCGCCCCGCTTGAAGAAGCGCGCCACGCCCTTGATACTCATGTTGTTGCTCTCGGTGGCGCCGCTGGTGAAGATGATCTCCTTGGGGTCAGCGCCAATGAGGCTGGCGATGTTCTCGCGCGCCTGCTCCACCGCCTCGTCTACTTCCCAGCCATACGCGTGGGTGCGCGAGTGGGGGTTGCCGTAGAGGCCGGTCATGTACGGAAGCATGGCGTCCACCACGCGCGGATCCATCGGGGTGGTCGCCTGCATGTCCAGATAGATGGGGCGCGTGCCCTCGTCCATGATGGTTGCCTGCTTCAGAATGCCTGCGAAGGTGGAGAATCAGCGAGGTGAAGCGGGGGGAGGGGACGGCGGAGGCAGGAGCTACCGGCTGTGGGACTCAACATGACATCCCCATCCATTCCCGTCGCGGGCATCGTCACGTGCTCAGGTTTGCGCCCCGTCTGGCTGATGAAGGCCTTCCGGTCGGCCTGGACGGCCGTGTCCACGTTCACCGTGGCATGGGAGGGTTTCGTAGCAGAGACATAGCCTCGGCCGCCACCGGCACCCAGCGCAGCCGCTCGGGGAGAGTTTCGAGCGAAGGCAGACGAGGGGTAGCGACGAGAGGCGATGCGAAGGGCCTGCCTCGCGATGGGGGCGATGGTGGACATGGTGAAGACGGAGGGGCGGTGAAGGGTGTGAATTCTGCTCCACCGCCAAGTGCAAAGCTTTCTCCGCGCCTGACTAAGCACGTCTCATGCCCTGCCCACTTTTGCTGCAGCTGGTTCGCCTGTCGGAGCTCGCGGAGAAACGCATGACGGGAGAGGCAAGGGGAGAACGGCCAAGAAGGAGAGATGGCCTGATAGATAGATATAGCGAGTATCCCCATCCGCATCGTCCGGCCTTCACCTGTTTCCATGTCCATGTCCACGCCCAATCCGGCCAGCCGCTTTCCCCGTTCTCGCTAGCGTGAGCCACACCCTCTACCCCCGTTTGTGCCCGTCAGCGCCCGCGTAACGGAGTGGCTGAGCGGCTTCATCGTCATACTACATAGTCAATCAAGACCTCAAAGAAACCGGCGCCCTCTTCGCCGTCACCTCTCTGCTGTTGCGCTGTTCCGCTGCACCGCTGCACCGCTGCCCCACGCCACGACCCCCCCGACTCGACCACCTCGCATCCACCAGCAGTGCCACCGCTGCCACCCGCCAATGAGCTGGAAAGGACTCACCAAGAGCGTCGTCCGGGTATGAACCTCAGGCTTCAACCGCCGGACCAGTGGACGGGCGTTGGCTGACGGGACCACACAGACGCCGCAGAACTTCAAACAGCGCTTTAGCATCGTACGTCCACCCCTCCACCGCCGCCCGTGACGTTCCGGGCAGCGCGGGGCCCTTGGCTGAGACTGCGCAGGGCGAGGTCACAAAGGACCCCATCTACATCGATGCAGAACGACGCTTCGAGGAGCTGGAGAAGGAGACGAGGAGGCTTCATGACGAGTCAAAGAAGTAGGCCCCAATTCCCCCCTCCCTCTGCCGCCTGTCCGCCTGTCCGCCTGTCCGCTTGTGCTCACATGCCCAGGTACTTCGAGGCCATAAACGGTTCGTATCGTGACCATCGAGGCTACGCACGCGATGGCTGACCTTCCCAGGCATGCTCACCCACCAAATCGAATTCTCAAAAGCCATCGCCGAAATCTACAAGCCCATATCCGGACGCATGTCGGACCCCGATTCGTTCCAGGACGAAGGCAACCAGGCCGGCATACAGGCTTGCGATGAATATGAGGGCATTGTGAAGGGTTTGCAGGAGACGCTGAAGCCGGAGCTGGAGATGATCGAGACGCGCGTGATCAAGCCCGCCGACGAGCTGCTCGAGATCATCAAGGCGGTGCGCAAACTCGCCCTGAAGCGCGACCACAAACAACTCGACTACGACCGCCATCGAGCTGCTCTCAAGAAGCTGCAAGACAAAAAAGAGAAGACGCTCAAGGACGAGAAGGCCGTCTATCGCGCCGAGGCCGACGTGGAGCAGGCCACCCAGGACTACAACTACTTCAACGACTTGCTCAAGGGCGAGCTGCCCAAGCTCTTCAGGCTGGAGCGCGAGTTTATCAAGCCCCTGTTCCAATCCTTCTACTACATGCAGCTCAACGTGTTCTACACACTGCACGACCGCATGCAGCACATCGACATCGGCTACTTCGAGCTCACCCTGGACATCGAGGCCGCGTATGAGAAGAAGCGAGGAGACATCCAGGCCCAGGTAGATGCCATCTCCATTGTCAAGTTCAAGACCACCGGAGGCCGTACACCGGGGCAGCCCAGGTATGGCCCCAAGGCTCTAGAGGCCAAATCGGCCGCCGCATCGACGCGGAGATCCACCCTATCGGACGGCACAGACACGCCTCCTCCCCCTTACAGCCCTGGACCGGCCGCCCTGACTTCCCCGCCTGCTTCCGCCACGTCGTGGGGCTCTGCTGCAAAAGCCAAAGGTGCCGCACCTCCCCCACCCAAACCGAAGCCGTCTCGGCTCAGCGGCGTGCCGGCAACCGAGATGGTCACTGCGCTCTACGACTACGAAGCCCAGGCAGAAGGTGACCTTTCCTTCATAGCCGGTGACGTAATCGAAATCATCACCCGGACATCAAACGATAACGAATGGTGGACGGGCAAGGTCCGAGGGAAGCAGGGACAGTTCCCTGGTAAGTGCACGCTTCATGAATTGCGCTAACACCTGCTAACGATTGGTAGGAAACTATGTGAAGCTGAACACATAGACACGATAGATCCATGATTCTTTTTGCCACGCTTTAGCGGGGGAGATTTGACTTTCCACCACGTTTTGACACTCCCCAGACTCTATTGTGCTCCAGCCTACACCTTCGGTCGACAGACTTGTATTTATCAATGAACTCATATTTCTATTCTCACTGTGTTCCCAGTCAATGTTTTCTTTGTCTTCTCCGTACCCTTCTGCAGGCACATCCGGACATGGTGCCAAGATCTACCCCGTCCATGACGCGCACATGAAAGCTAGTTGTGTGCTTACAGCCCTCTCACAACTGCCAAGCCTCCAGCTCGGTAAAGCCGAAGGTGTAGGATTGGATTTCACAGGTACTGTTGCGAACTCTCTGCACGCCCATCAAATCATCTTCCACGTCCAGGAGAGCAAGGGACTACCAGCGAAGACGTTAGTGGACGATAAGAGCGAGTGTCTTGCAAATGTTAAGGCGGCGATTAAAGAGCAGGCGGGGAATGGGGTTGGACAGTGTACCGTATGTGGTATCTGAATGGAGGAGAGGGGCTTTTACACTTGTAGGGGCTGAGGAGGTGAATCAGTATGGTAAAACAGTGGAGCAGATAGCTAAGGAGCCATGAAGAATGCGGATGGGGGTATCGTCGGTATTGAAACGATGCTTTCCGTTGTTCTGTGTCAAACATACAGTACAAGGCAGCATCAACACTGTAAGAATAAAGACACAGTAAATAAAGGCTCCATACCCTAGGCCTTCGATTGTATAACACCAATTGTGCACCGCATATACGGCTTGGTGACCGGGGTCAGAAAGATAATGTTACAAGGTATTGTTCGAGTCAGCCTACAATCAAATGGTCGCATCTGTACAACCATAAGTCTGAAGTGCCGAAGCATCCATATTATCTGCTAATCTCTCGATAGGTTTGGACTCGAGAACCTTCGGCGCAAATATACTATGCTCGTTGCGGGGTGCGCAACTATTTACGCGTCTATCAGTTTGTTAACCATCATGATCATCAGGCAAATAGAAATGACACATGTCCTGTTGGTTGCCTGAAGCAGACATATTAGATTAATAATTTCAGGTTATAATGTTGTGTGCATATAAGTACAGACTCAAGGAAATCTCGCGACACTCGCGAGTCGACCAAAGAAAATAGCAGCAATGCTATCCATCGTAGCTAGCTTACAGTCCTGCAACCACGAATTTTCCCCGGTTGCGATGAGACTTGTGACGCCGTCCCGGGTACGCCATATAAGTGGTGCTCCCATTCAATGCTTGCGTAGACGATGCAACCGAAGTCGAAGGCGATGTAGGGGTTGGCTGTGCCGTTCCACCACCGTTGTCAATAGCAGAGTATACACCCGCAACGTCGCCTTTGTTGTACGCATTCGTGCTGTAGAACCACGCAACCTTCTCCATAATTGCCTCTTCCGTGTAGTCCGCGGGGTTATAAGGCTTGGGGCGAAACTCTGCTTGCATAGGGTCGATGAACAAAGTATCGTTCGTATAACCCCAGTTTTCAAGATTAGTCACGTTGAAAGCGACAAGCATGTCATGATCCTCGTGGACTAGGTTATGGCAGTGGAACATATAGACACCGGGCCATGGGGCGTAGCGAGCAAGAACGTTGACGGTTTCGCCTGGAGCTAACCATACAACGTCCTTCATGCCTGCTGATTCGTAGGGTAGAACCGTGTTGCGACCGCCAGTACGAGACAGGACCTGGAATTCGACCAAGTGAATGTGAACGGGGTGCGAGCCACTGGCAGCGCCATTTCGTAGAGTCCAGATCTCATCCTCACCACGTTCTGGACGTGTCAGGATGCGATTTTCAACGTCTTTGAAACCCACGCCGTTGATAACCCATTCATCGTCTTGGCGTTCAAACGCAAAGTCCTTGGTAACTGCGGTGGTAGGAGGTGGGGGGATGGTACGTAGATTCGCTGGAACATCGCCATTATAACTGCTGTCGCTAACAAAGTCACCAACGACGAAACGCATGACCTTGTCGGTGGAATCATAATCAATGGTTTCGCCCATACCACGATCATTTCGCATGGTGATGTTTTTGCCGGCGAAATTCGCGAAATCGATGATGACTTCGTAACGCTCGCCTTCGGAGAAGGCAAGGTTCTCAGTCAACACCGGGTGAGAGAATAAGCCACCATCTGAGGCGATGACTTGGAAGCCCAGTAGAGAATCATCAGCATCCTCACGGAATGAGAGTGAAAAGGCTGAAAAAGTTAGAACATCAGTTCCCCACGCGAAGTAGAGATAACTTACCTCTGCTGATAGCGCCGTTCAAGAGACGGAGGCGATATTTGCGCGGCTCAACATTCAGGTACGGCCACGGTTGCCCGTTCCTGTTCGTGTCAGAATGCAGGATTTGAGTAAGCGAATATCAACTTACACCTGAATGATATCACCCCAAAGCCCCACTGAATTGTTCGTATCCCACCTCAAAGATCCGTCTGCATTATACGATTTCGCAGCTATTACCAAGTAGACGTCGTAATCATCTTTTGGTAGGCCTAATGATTGCTCCAGAGGATCCGTAATTATGTAGCTGCCTTCTTGCCCGTAGTATGCATTAATAGCTGTCTCATGCTCCGTATGATCCTGGAAAGTCAGAAATTTTATTCATCGTGCAATTTGGATAAACTCACATGATACCAAATGGTGCGTGCATTTTGGGCATTGGGATAGTAGTAATCCTTGTACTCCCCTGGATGAGCATAATCGGAGGCCCAGCCATCAAATGGGGCGCGATTGTACTGGCCGTGAACGTGAACTGACATATTAGTCGGCCCATTGTTGGTGAATCGGACTACAGCCTCTATATTGAAGACAACATCAGTTTCAGCTCAATCTCGCGAGCTAAAAGTACTTACCACGCCCCTGCTGCATTACCAAGGATGGTCCTGGAGATATACCATCATAGCCTTGAAGTTCTGTCGCGGGTAGATTTGGGTAGATTTGCTTCTTGAAGGTTTTCAGCTCGAGCTCGTAGTAATCAATCTCGGCGCCCGTCGAGTTATCCGTCCATGTGCTTCACTGTAATCAGTAGTTGATCAGATAAACCAATTGAATGGTAAAGGCGCGTACTATTTTTTGGTCTTTTGAGGCGGTATAGGTAACGGATATTCGAAGTACCACGTATATTCAGGGCTGATCCACTGTCCGATCGGGTCAAGCAACTTGTCGATGACTTCGTCAACGATGGCAATACTCGAACGTTGCGCGTTTGCATGGACAAGCAATGTCAAAGGAAAGGAAAGCTTCCACAAATTGAAGAAAAGCATTGCAATTAAGTATAACGAAGGTGAGAAAGAAAGAGAGTGTAGAAAACAAAGGTATTCAGTGTTTGCATGTCAAAAGTGCGACCTCGGTGGGCTTTATAAACATCTCGCATTTCTGACGCACATGTATATTGTGCTAGTAGCTGTAATTACCATCAGCATCACAACAATGTCATGAGTTGCACTAAAAAAATGTACGGGCCGCTTCACGGTGGTGTAGCAACCTCAACGAGGATGATTGGAAGCTCAAAGGTGTAGGCGTAGTGCATGATGTTACCACAGTAGACTTTCGAGAAGCCGTCTATGGCTAAAAATACTAATAACCTTAGTGCCCGGTGTCCGATAGGATGCTTAGCTTAGACATAACATTTCACCTTGCCGTTTGCAGCGTTTGCAACAAGACCAAGCAAGGGGCATAGTGTCTACTGTTTCATGTACAATAAAGCCTAATGACCAGAATAGGGGCATAGAAGTGACACCGGAAATATCGAATGTCAAGTTGTTGTGTATGTGTGAGTGGGGAGCCTTAGAGATCCCGAGATCAGCAAAGTTGACTAGCCAGCGCTACCTAACCGTTCCTAGCTGTCGTGCTAGTGAAACTTTCTTATATCGTCACATCACGACTTCTGGTACACTACGTAATTCAACCACGCCTCGAAATACATCGAATGCTTTTCTTTAAACTGAAACACCTCCATGAGTTGGCATAGCCTTGCTGTCTTGAGCTTTGAAACCAAGCCAGGGTTATGCCTCAAAAGCTGAGCGCGTGGCGATCCTTGTGCAGTATCTCAAATCTCAATCACCACGCTCTTCGTGTTCAACATTATGCGAACGAAGGTACCTTCTCTCTTCGACAATTACCAAAACGAATTCCTTGGCAATCTGAAATTAGTTAATCTATCCAACTCTATCGGATATCAAAGCCAGCAACTGAACACTTTGCATTCAACTCAACGATAATATAACAAGGAAACGGAAATGCTTCATGTGCAAGGTCTAATTGTGTCAAAAACTGAATGCTTTAATCATGGGGATGCATGGGAGATAACTGATTGCTCTTCCGAGCTAATGCCCGTGATCAAAACGTCTATACTTCGCTGGGCCGCTGTTAGGGGGTTAAGTGGAGGTCGGTCATAGTTGAAGGAGTCCCTGACATTGCCCCTTATTTTGATTGATACTGCTCAGTTATGGTTCCTCCGACCCGTTATTTTGGAAAACGATGTAGGTCCGTCCCTCAGTATGGTCCCACATACGTCATAGCCGAAGTTCCAGTACCTGCCGAGTGCTTGAACGACAGCCAATAAGGCGGATGTATACTAGTTCAATTTTGGATAACGTCTCTTACATAGCATGGCTCTATATATATGTTGACATCCAAATCTATATAGTGGACGTCCAAGTCATGCGAAGTGAGCGGACAAAAGCGGCGGTTCCTTAGCTGACTACTCCGATTCCAAAGAAGCAACATATCAAATGCAGTCATCACGAATTCATGCAGCCACTCCTGAGAACTTATTACGGGCATGCAATGAGGGCCCATTTGGTGAACCGAGAAAAGTCGTGTTGTTGTATTAGGAGGCTATCTACGAAGTAGCCTAACTATCTGTGGGTGCGGCCCGGAGGCTAGTTCCTCCGGGCCCGAACACCGAACCGAACCAATCAAAAGGGCCCTGGGCCGTGACAGAACTAGTGCGCTTAGAAGGACGGTGTTGGATTTCGCCTTGCATCTTCACCTACAGACTTACCGGTTCATTGACTGCCTTATCCAGCATCTGGACCATGAATTTGGATGGGTCCATAATTTTCACGCTAATCTCCTTTAACCGCATCTTGCAAGGGCAGACCTCGTGCTATGAGAAAAGCCCTAGCCCAAAGCTGATGTTCTCGTTTTGGAAGGAGAGAGAGGGCATACGTTGGACTATCAAAGAAAGATGCAAGAACGGCGGTATCCCCATTTGGATCCTCGATAATGCTCTGCCTGTCATGCTTAGCCGTGTAACACCTTCTACGGCCAACGACAATCACATGTCAAGACTGTCCATTGGTTGTAGCACCCTAAAACCATACAGAATGCAAATTCATGATGAACATCTGCAGCCAATATGCAGCTTACTTACATTAAATGAAAGATAGGAACGTTTGTAAAATAGAGCAGGGGTCCTGTCAGCAATCAGCCTCATTTGGACCCTTCGAGCAACCCCTGGGGCTCTGCGGGACTCGCCGCTTTCAATGCTCACACCCGTGTCCGCGAAGAGCAAACTGCCTGTCTTGTCTTACGCGGAAGGATCCAATTCCAGCAATGGTTGCTCGTTTCCTATTCGGTTGACTTCCCAAGCCACGACTGACCAAAATCCATGATGTGCATATACGAGTGCCCGTCTACCGCGCGGCGGAAAAAATCTACTCGGCACACAGTAAGACCAAAGACACTGGGCAAAGGTCCCAAAGTTTTCTGTTTCAACGCCATCATTGACGATGACTAGGTAGGTTGTCTTGAAAACTTGACATCGCCCCCAATCCTGTTGACACTGTGGCGATCGAGTACGGGATGATTTCTAGCCATGGCTAAGTTCAAGTTGATCTAGATACGATGATCAAGCCACTAACTTCTCCAGCAGACGTTGCATAGATTGACGCATGGGTCCATACGGTATGTGCTCATCAGCTGCGTTGTTGCGGGCGAATTCGACAACGGCAGCCTCCGACATCAATGCGTTTTAAGCGGCTTATGATAAGCCAAGGACATGCAAGTCAGTCGAACCGGGTTGCCGGCAAGAGGACGTTGACAGTGGTGTAGTATCTCAAAGGAGTTGGTGCACGCCCGGGCCTCATACCCGCGAAAGACACATGGCATAATTCTCGATGAATCAGAAAGAAGGATCGCCGGACCTATTCCCGGTTGCAGAGTCGAATTAAAAGCACAGACTTTTTCGGATCAAGTCATCTTCCCCTGTGATCCTTCCAGTGACCAAGCGGTCGGATGCACTCTTCAACCACACTATTACCGCTCGACGCCGATGAATGTTCGACCCCAACTGCAGCAGGCAATAGATGAGAGTGCCTTGAATTGGCAGGTTTGTGAAGAGTATGCGAGAGTGTCAAAAAGCGAATACGCTACACTTTCCGACCCCACGGACTTCGAGTAAGGAACTATTTCGGCTGCAAAAGTTCCATCTTATTATTACCCCAGTCGCACACGCCACAGTGGCAAAGTCGACCAGCCCCATCCGCGGCTAAAGCCACCTTCCGCAAAATTATACTATTCCAACGGCCACTACCGTACTCTCTTGATGATGCAACTCGCGGGTTGAATTCATGCTGTGCTTTTCGACACTGCGCGAATCGCCTACCATAAACAAGCTATCTCGTCAGTTGAGAGTACTGCCATTGAAATGGTTTTTGAAATATGGTATTCAAGCATGTAGTTCGCGAGTTACTTCCATCGCTGTGTACCCATTCGCTTACCGCTTGGCATGCAACTTTATCTGGGGTCAGGGTATCCACAGACACGCGGTAAGTTGCACGTACCAGTTGTCAGATGTGGATCCTGAGATATCTAGGTAGTAAGACACACTCCTAGAGCCTCGGCCGTGATATAATCCCTTGTGGATACTGCGTGCACAACGTCATGAGGATCCGCATCAGATCCTAGGGCGGGCATTTGTGCAGCTGCGTCGAATTTCCACACAGACCATATCGTCCGGCCTTCCTTTTCTAGCACTTATACCAAGACATCTTCTCTAGAGAGATCGTTAGTGAAATATTGCAATCGTGTCAATCTTCTAGATGATGAATCCTCCTACTCAATTAGGACCAAAGCCTTACTCAACCACCACACTATCTCCTTCACCTTTTCGTTATATACTCGAGCTCGGTCTTTCTGACGATTTTAGGATCAAGCTTGAGAGCTAACATAATCCTTTTGACGAAGTCTCCAAGTGTTCACTCGGCCGTACCGGAAATGTTAGACCTTTTCCTGATGAAGCCACCGGATGCGGAGGAGGAAGGTCAGGAGCAGCATCGGAACCAAGCTCAACCATCCACCAGTCAAGTGCGCCTTTCTTCAAATCAGCCTTAGGCCTCATGCTACGAGCTCACAGCACTGACATGAAACTGCAGACTCCGAGTTCGCCTCATCCACAAGCCTACGGAAGTCCAAACCGGCAACAACACTTCTCAAGACACGACACTCCTTCGACTTCAAGTACGTATCCGCCGAGTCAACCGGCCAGCTCGCCAGGGAGCACCACTTCACCATCCTCCCCAACAACGCAGGGTGGCCACGCTGCTTCATCACCGCAGAGTTATTATCAACAAACGCCAGCGTCAGGCCAACCATATACACAGGCTCAACAAGCCTACACGTATTCACCATACGCTAGTCAAGCTTCCTACCCCCCGTCGGCTTATACGTATGCTTCACAACCACAAGCAACATATCCTTCATACCCTGCTACAACTGTGCCAAGTAGCCAGCAAGGATACCCTCAGTACAGCACTCAACAGTGTACAACAATGCAACATTTGACTCCACAGGACACATCTCAGCGGAGCAGTGCGTATGGTAGCACGGGCAAAGAGCCAGCGTATACAACATCCCCATACCCGACGTCCCCGTATCCTCCTACTCCAACATATCAGTATGCGCCGAACCAACCAGCGAGCCAATATCCACATTACCCACCGCAGCATAGGTAGGTTTTGGATGGCAGCAAATTTTTTGCAGGCAAACTCTTGGTCAATGTTTCTTTAATTTCCTTCTACCATTGTTGGATTCCCCTCGACGACCCTTCCACATTCGACCTATTTGCATTCACCACGACACGATACCCAACCTTTACACATTTCTTAACTTCTACTACCCTGTGATTTCCTTGGGTTTGAGAATGTACGATAATTTCTTTTGGGTTTGGGAGCAATACGGCTCTCGGGGCACGGGTTCTCGTTACGACTGGAATTATGACCTATCAAAAGTTTCTTTGTTCTACAAACCAAGTCGTTGTCGCTGAGTGCCTCACCATGATCGTGTTCGTATCGTATATCGTATCTTCACATATCCACATCACTCATCGCATCACTCACCTGCTTCGGCAATCTTACAACACTTAGTTCCCAACTCGTATGACATGTGCATACATACCTCAATTGCAACCATTCTCATCTACAATCAAACGACAGGCCATACAATCCATACAATACCCCTTTGTCCCACATGGTTCGGCCCTACTTCTTTTCGCAGGCCCCTTCCCGTCAATATTTGGTGCATAATCCTCTCCCATGCCCTGTCTTTCGCCACCCCCATATACCATCTACACCTAAAGCAGCGATCGCTTCCCACATGTACATTTTGACAACTAGCACAGACTACACACGCGCTCCTCCCCCCGCACTGATCGCAGCAGTCCTCCCACACCAGCCGCAGGTACCGACATAAGCAACACTCCCCTGCTAGAACACAACCCCCAATACCCAATTCCAGTCGCCCACATCCCAACTGTCGGTGTATCCGAGGAGCCCGACATATTGGTGGAAAGTCAGACTTGGGAGGTTTTCTGCCTCGGATCGGACTCTGTCTAGTGGCGCAGCAGGGCAGCCACACAGTCAGCCACAAGTTTGCATCCTTAATAACGGAAGTCCGCCAAACGGTCTGTTCGAAATGATGGCTCGGAGGACGGCGTATTTTCCACGGCCCAGTGAAATTGTACGTCATAGTGTAATTCCAATCGTCGGGAGAGAAGTTGTAGATGGGCTCTGAGTTGGAACACATGGCATGATGCTGAGATGTGTTGGGGGCATAAAGTGGGCATACTATTACTCGCAAGGCAGAATTGAGTCAGAGGCAATGTACTCTCGGGCCGTCATAACGTGAAAGTGGAAATGTGACTTCGTGTGTAAGATGGTAATGGTAAGGGGTGAGTATTGCTAGCCGGATCGGGTTAGCTCATGTTGTTGGAATCTCCGGCATCCGTTCCTTCACTAGCTTTCTTACACGTCACACTCAACGACACCGTCCACATGCAACCATGCCCATGGAAATATTAGGATGATGCAACCCTCAACCGTTTTATAGCTCACTGACACTTCCCAATTCCGCACCAGCGATTATCACACCAGGCACGCGTTGTCACGGTGGGTATGCCACAATGGTCCCATATGATCACACTTCTCCCGTATCATCAATTCTCTGCCTAATCTAAGCCCTTTTCGGAACTAGCGTCCCTTGCGCACATAGCTAGTTTCCCTCGATAGACTTTCTCCAATTCAGTGCGGTTCTCACATATGCGTTACATGGTTAATCCGTGATACGCCTGGATCGCTTCTTTTCCAACTCGAGGCGCCGAGGGGATGGGCCTGTGGGCTGCTCAGAGATACACAGTAGACCATCCTCATGAACCATCGCCATAGATGTTCTGATTGGGCAACATTGACGTGTAGACCGCAATCTCGATTGTCGATACCTCAATAGACGCTCATGAAGAGGACAGGCACCTAATCAACCTGTTGAACCGTCAGGATGAGGATCAGCGCCAAAAAACCTATTTGGAACGGAAATGCAACACTGTATCACGTCGAATGACTGGGTGCGAGCCGCTCTTTTGGGTTCCAACACTCGTCATCCATCCACATCGACGTAAGCTTAAGAGTTTCAACGACTATGGGGCCGAAACAAAAAAAAGCTAGAACATATGGATAGGACGTATCCTGATTCCAGAGCAAAAGATGAGTGCCAAAGAAAAAATTCGTACTTGATAATACTGAAAGGGGTATGAGACAGAAAAGCAGCATCGAAGGCTCTCGATACGGACATTTTCATAAACTGCTATCAAATGGGTCCCCATATGCTCGAGAGTTAAGGTATAAAAGGGGAGGAAGAGCTGTAAGAGCAGGAAAAGAGCATCTTGATGGTTCAAGAGGGTGGCCTAAGCTTGATGTTGAAGTGTGTAGGACTTCTGGAGAATATGTATGAAGGTTGGTGTTTTTTATACTATCTACATGATTGATAGTAAAATTTCCCTTCAGAGTCGCCATCTTGGTGGAGTCGTTCCAGAAGCGAGGTCAGGGTAAGGTGCTGGTAGTTCCAAGGTTGTGGCTGAGAAAAAGAACACGAAGGGTTTATAGGGACATATTAGGACTTTGCAGGTCAAGTTTGAGGCGGAGTCTACGAATTCAGTAATGGGAATTTGTAGGTTAGGATGTCAGCCACCAGACATGTGCCCAACGAAGTAAGATAATAGTGTAAGATCAACATGCCATGTTCACCTCGAAGGTTAAGATTAAGGTTAAGGTTAAGCATGGAGCAATGCACGCCTGATGCAGGTCACTCACTGCTAGACGCTCCCATGGCCTTCCAGCTCCAGTATCCTCCTCGGTGGCATGTTGGAGGTTATTGGAAGAAGTAGAGACTGGAGAGAGGAAGCTTGTAAATTCTTGTGGGAAGAAGCTATCGGGAAACAACAAACCCACAAAACTGTATTCTCTACACCAAGTACCAAACGCTGAATCTACATTTGAAGAGGCTCACAAGATATCTTTGATCGAACTTTTTTTTCCTCATGTTTTGTTTACATGAGAGGGGACATAGTGTCGTGCGCGATGGTCCCACAAGGTTATCTTGAAAAATAACGTAACCACAAAAGCGAACCCTCCCGCAAAGGTACCAGGCACTCTGTCTACCTCGGACGAACTATACAGAATGTCTCTAATGACGTCCTATTCCCTAACGGTTTAATGCAATATGCTGTTCGCCTTCTCGAGTACTGATTACATATTTGATGATATTGGAAGGGAAAGGGAAAGAGCCAAGATCAGGTCGTAGGTTGCGGTGGCAGGAGAAGTGGGTGGGGGTACGAAGAATGAAAGTTGCCAAGGTTGAAGAGCTTGCAACACTGAGCTGGATCAAGCCTCCAAATTAAATTACAACAATTAATATGACTTTATAAAAACAAGTCATTTAGCAAAAGGGCTCCGTTTCAGCGCTTCCAAAACGCTGCAAGCTTGCTCTTCCCAACCCCCTCCTGTACCTCAGACGTCTTCTCCTCCTCCGCGTTTGGAAGACTCTGTCCATCACCCAGCCTAGGATTCCGAATCATGCAGGCAAAGAAGATGAGCACAGCGGTAACGCAGATGCCCGTGATGCACAGCAGGCGCTGTACATGCCTGTACACTTCAATCGTTGCATCGCGTTCAGGAGTACCCGGGGGATTGGTAAGTATAAGATTCAAAGGTTGCGCATACCATTGCGCCGCCAGCGTTTGGTTCGAGATCCGGGCTCCAAGCTCACGGGGAACAATCTGGGTCCACATAGCTCCGGAAACGGTGTTGCCAAACGCGGAACCAATATTATAACAAGCAAGGTAGAGACCGGTGATAACGGCGACGTGCTCATGCTTGGTAGCCGCCTGGATACTGGCCTGTGCAGGGTAGGGGAAGAAGCCTCCAGCGATACCGAGAAGGACTTGAGCGCCAATGAGTCCGTTGTGCGACGCTTGGCCTGTTCCACCGCGGTAGTGAATTAGAAGACCAAAAGCTACCATGAAGAGACAGGTACCAAAAAGAATAAAGGGTTTGAGGCGACGAACGCGGTAGACGACAAGACCGAGAAGCAGACCTGTGATGACAGAGGCAAAGCTGAAGAGGGATGTTATGCGAGTGGCGGATTCTACAGACTCGTTGAAGCCAATGATGAGCACCGAATAGAGGTAATCGGCTTGCATTCCCCATGCTGGGTAACGTTAGATGGCTCAAGTATATGCAGTGCAGAGTTTTGGAAGCTTACCGAAGTTAAGAAAGGTGGCTATTCCGAGAGCGCCCCAAACAGCGCGATCTTTGAGCAGCTACAGAGTGTCAGACGGTGTGTAGAGGGGTACCGAAGAGACATACGTGGAATGGCACCAAAGGATGCGGCGCCTTCTTCTCCCACCAGACGAAAGCCGGGATGCACAAGATACCAATGACCAGCGGGGCGATGATATGTCCTTGTGACCATTTCGTACTAACGCCGCCAGCGAGAGTCAAGGGAGTAAGAATCAAGCCGAATACGGCGATGATCAAGATGATGCCAATAACGTCGAGTTGCCAGAACAGGTTCACGGCCAGCTTCCGCGATCCATAAATCTGCAAAGGCGATTTATACTGGTCCAGGGCCCCGGACTTTCTTGCCTTCCTCCCGACCCACGACAGGGAGATGATCAATGGGAGGGCGCAGACGGGATAGATGATGCACCACATTCCGACGCCCCATCGCCATCCGGCCTTGCTCATGACGGCCTTGGAGATCTCGCCGGATACCCAGGTGTTGATGATGAAGGGAGCGGCTGGGACGTAGGAAAAGAACACACGGGAGCGCAGAGATGTCGTGTCGGCGATGATGACTTCGACCAAGAGGATGATGCAGGTATATCCAATTTGGTAGAGGAAAGCTCCGGCGGCGAAGCCTTGCACGTTGTGGCAGGTTGCTTCCACGATGGTACCGACAATGTAGAAGACGACCGACACAATGACCAATTCAACGCGGCCGAAGACATCGGCAATCTTTGCCGCGGTGGGCTGTCCGTGTAAGTGCCGATCTCAACGGGTTCGAAATCGATGGAACTTACCTGAGCAGCTGCGGCAACGACAGATCTGACGACGCCGATGGTTGACAGCAGCGAATGGGTGGCAAAGTCCGAAGTCGCGGTAGGCTGGTACGCATACCGCAGAGTTCCATCCAAGCCATATGCGTACGCGATCAGGAAGACACCGAGGAAGATGGCAATGCGATCGTAGGTGGAGATGTGCGCGCTCAAAACTTCAATGCGCAACACACCAGGCGACTTCTTTCCTACCAGGACATCCGAGTCTTGACTCTGGTCGTCCTTCGCATTCGCGTTCGCGTTCGCTTTCGCTTCGTCGTCATACGCCATCTTCGAGTTGATAGGAAAGATCGATGCAAATGACAAATCCAGTCGAGGAGGAGTGTGCCCAAGTTTATAAGATTGATAAGATGGGCTGATTAGATCGCCAAGCCTCGTTCTGCTCCCAAGCCTTGAGAATTTTCTGTCCGTAACCCGTGTTGGAAGTCGCCTCTTGCCTCTTTGGCCACTGCTTACTCTGTTGTACGTGTTGCAAATCTCCGCCGATGGAATTCCGGGGTGAGAGCATGTGGTGGAAATTAATTCGGCTGGTGAAGGAGGCGAAGCTGGGCATCACCTGCCGGTGCTGCGGGGTGTGTACATAATGGGCACCGGTAGTAGCGTGAAATCGGCTTCACCGACCTCGGGACGCCGCGGCAACATGCAGAACCGCTGCGATGAATATATACTCCCTGTGAGGCGGCCTGTTGAGCTGAGGCTTTTTTTTAGGGCGACAGCTGCTTCGTGGTCATGTTTGCTTTTCTAATCCATTACAACTCGACGATGGTACGGAATCCGCTTCACGTGCAATGCAGCCCACCCGATACCGCGTGTTAAGAACCGCGGCTTGACGAAAAGGACTCACATCTTACATCTCTTCCATCGTGCCAGTGTCGTACCCACTGTCGTCCTGGAACTCAACCCACGTGGCCATTTTCTTGCGCAGATGCTCACCGTAAACCACACTTTCCGAGTTACCATCTACAGGAACAACAACGCAGGCCTCGCCTGGCTCGAAGAAGAACGGGATGCTGAATCTTCCACATCCATCGCTTGATGCGGACAGCCTCGGAGGCGGCCTTCGCACCCGGTGCATCGTTGCAGTGAAGCGTCCGCCTGAAACCGTGGCCATCAAGTCGCCGATGTTGACAACAATCGAACCGGGAACGTACGGCACCGGAACCCATTCGTCGGATGCATTGAGAACTTCGAGTCCGCCTGTGGTGTCCTGGTGCAGGAGTGTGAGAATGCCGCTATCTGTGTGCGGTGTGCAGCCTGGGATGTAATCTCTCAGCAATCGCATCGTCCAGGTTGACCCAATTGTACTTACTCAGCTCGGCAGAGTCTGCTTCTTTGCGCGCGAGCTGTTCCTGCGCCGGGGGATAGTGCAAAATACGCAAGGTGCTCAGTGAATCATTTAGCCACGAAGAGAAGGAGCCATCATCTTTGCCGAGGGATATAGCCAGTAGTGAAAGTAACTGTGATGCGAGGGCTTGTAGCTCGCTGTACGCCTGCTCGAGCTGCTCACGTCTCGCAAACGTCTTTTTATCTGGCCACACGTTAGGTTCCGATAGATGGATTTTCTGCGTCTTCGCTGATGGTGCATGCTTCGCTTTTGGATTTCCGATCTCGAACCCTTCTTTCAGATTGTCGGATGCGAGGTGTGGTTGTGCAGGAAAGTATCTAGACGCATTATTACCCTAATATCATTGAAAGCCGTCCCGCATACCCTCTGTAGGTGTTTTGATGGCCACGGCGGAACGACCTTTTCGCCAGCCTCATTTTCTCATCCTCTGGCAATGCGAAAAAGTCGCGTGCCAGCCCAAAGACTTGTTCGTGATCGAAACTCAGGGGCACGTTGACAAGGTAGGCAAAACCGGTGGTTGCAAAGACATCGTACAGCTGCTTGCTCAAATCATTGGCGTCTGTAGCCGAAAGGTTGGACGCTTTGAGTGCGCCAACATCAATAATAGGAAGTGAGGAGAATGCGGTCGTCATGTTGCAACGGTAGATTGAGTATAAGAGCGTCTTTGATATCGTGCAGGATGGGTATGAAGTACTGGAGGTGACTCGGATAATCGAGCCGTTCTCGGAAGGAGATCATGTGCTGTCGTACAAGGTGGAGTTGCCGTCGAAAGGAACCAATAGACTAAACACATTCGATGGGCTCCTCATTTCACCCAGAAAGAATCCGCGAGATGCACCTTGTTGTTTGACCACAAGCATCGTTCAATTAGTCCTGCATGTAAGCCTTGCGCCTCTTACCTGACCAGTGGCGGCGGCGTCAGTAGACCCTCAACCACTTCATGCGTGCTATCGATGCCCGGCTCCAGCACAAATCGTAGGACCATTTCTGCAGCAGCATTGGAATCATCATCTGCGTCGATGGAATTAAAAACTTCCGCCAGCACGTCCTCCTTCCAAGTAGCGCCGAAAACTTTCATATTCTCAGTGCTGATCCAGCGATCAAACTCAAAGTGACCTTGCATGGTGAGGACCCTGCCAGGCTCGTAGACGCCTTGGACTGCGCAATGCTTTGTCTGGCCCATCATCAACCACGAGTCTGGGATCGCATCCTGTGCAGGAATTCTGACATGGTCGGCGTGAATGAATTGTACTCGCATCGTCTCAGGGATATCTCCGGATTCTTCTGGGTTCAACCAAACTTTTGTTCTTTTCCCAAGCATCCTGCGGAAGTTTTCTTCAACCTTGATCTCTCTAACCCCCAATTCCCAACCATTGGGATCCTTCTCGACTCGCACGCCATAACGGCGCAACAGGCTCTGGCAGATCAGCTGGTGACCAAAACAGCTCCCAAATAGCTTGATGTGCGGATGCCCGGTGTAAACATCCGAGACGTATGTGTCGAGTCGATGTATCCATTCCACGTCGTCGTAAGCCGAGGCCACAGAACCAGTGACCAAAACCACGTCAACCTCAGCCAATGTTTTAGGATATTGCATCTGAACAACGTCGTGGTACGTCGATTCGATACTAACGTCTGGATAAATACGTGAGGTAGCTGCAACCAGTAGTTCGTGGAACATGTGGCCGTACGTGTTGAAGCGAGGACGGACATTGGAGACTGGAGTGTCGGTGTTGAGCATCGCTATACGAATCGTTGAAGACATCTTGACAGGCGGCAAATCGTCAGCTAGGAACCATGAGCGAAGGACGCCACGTCAGCTTTATTTATGCCCCGGTGTCGAGTACGCTTGAAGCCGACAGTATTGCCGAATTTAGCACTCACGTGCTTGCGTACTCAGTATCGATAACAGCCGAGCAGTGATAGGACGACGTGCTAGCATCCTGGATCGTTTTCGCGGTAAACGATACGTTGGGGTAGGACTTTGCGAGACGACGATACCTGTAAGCACTCTGAAATGTGGAGTTGGTATTGGACTGCAGTCGGAACGAATGTCCTGAATCGTCATTTATCGGAGGAAGGAAGTCGTCTTGATCACGAAGTGCGTTCGCTGGACGTCATCATTCGTGGAATCCTCGGAGCATGTGTTGGCTGAGGAATATCGTAGATTTTCGATATGTACCATGAGAATCACATGAGGCTACAAGAGCGTGAGTAGCAGCCATGGGCATCATATACTTCGGGAATGTCGTATTGCGGCGGGATAACGCAAGCTTGGAGACGATAAGCGCCCCATGGAGCAAGGGAGACGGTTTTTCGTCAGGCGTCTAGCCATAGTAAAGGTTGATGAGTGACCGTCCAGACGTCAGGTGAAAGGATTTGGGAGGGGACTTGGCATGTCGCTGCTGAGTAATGAGCACGTGAATTTGCGCCTCCACATCTTTCGCTGGTACTGCACAACCTAACCTATACACTAAGATCGATCCTGATAATATTCGCTGTCGGCATCATTAGGGCGGCCCGAGCATATAATGAAGGCAGACTCTGAGGTTGGTATCGTACGAATCTGGGGAGCTTGATTCGTACATGTGATACACATGGCTTTGGAGGACGACTGAGATAGCGAGGCGATCTGATCAAGGAGAAGCACATTGTTTGGCGGCCTCTCGCATTTGAATTATCCTCCATTTAAACTGTGAATTGGGATGTTCTTGTGATATGTTTTCCTGGTCTCTCAAATATGCAGGAGTCCTTTTGTGCTTTTCTCCAACACTCTGCAAGCCAAATGAAGTACATAAATACTGACTAGCGTCGCTCGCTGGTACGTCACTTGTAGAGTTCTGGCTATCAAAGAAAATGGCGTATTCGTGACATGTGAGTGCAGTAGTCATTTCCCTACACTCCTCCCACCCATCCACTCCGTTTCGCGAGCCATAATGTCCCATCCAACCAATTTCCACACCCTATCCTGATACCACTCTTCCACCGACTTATCCATCACTCTTGGTAAGGTTGGTAGTGACCCCAGCTGCACTGGCATGGCAAGGATGTCCCTCAAAGGATCATCGACTGTATCGCCAAACATGCAGGCGACTAGCGTCCGTTGGAGTCGATCTTTTGCCATCGGGCTGAGTCGTGTCCGGGTCGGGGACAGATTTTTGAAGCTCATGGTCCGCTTGGTAGTCGGGACGCGATACATGGTCTGACCAGGATTCATGTGATTTGGAGCTCTATCCATGACTCGTTCGAGTATGAGTATGAGTGCCTTCACTTCCAACCTGATGGCCAGCTTTTCAATTTCTTGTCGAGCGCACTCTGTAGGATTGGTCGACAGAGGCATCAGGCCGCCCTCAATCGTAGCACTACGATGGCGGCCAAAAACCGTATAGTAAAGTCGTTTGCCCACTCGTTCGAACAGGACAAATGCGAAACCGTCAAAGAGATCTTGTTGGAGTGGGTTGCCCTTCTCTAGAGCTCCAACCAGAGTACGGAGGAACTGCGCAATGCCGCGGGCTGCAAGTGAATCTTGAAGACCATCCAATTTTGATTGGGCAGTCTTCTTCCTTGAGTTCACCGCAGTTGTTGCAGATTGACGAGCCGACAGTTCAATGGCATCGAGGGCGGTTGAGAATGTATTCACACACTCATAGACGACCAGCCCCGGAAGACGTTTGCCTGGACTGTCATCGTTCAGAGTGTTGAGGCCGAAAAGAATCATGGCAAAAGTTCGCGAGCAGACCAAAATCGCGCAGGACAACTCGGTCTTGTCGTGGGCTGTTGTGAGGTTCGGTTTATCGGGGGAGCGAGTTGCAAGTCGATCGTAGCATCTCGCAATCTTGCAGATGACACGACCTAGAGCACGCGTGATGCCGACCAAGCCGGAGCATACAGCTTCTGGGTCCGAGTCCGGAAGCCTGAGCAGTTTCTGAAACATCCAGATTTGCTCCATCAGAGCCATACCATCTGCTCACATATCAGCGCCGCTACGTGCAGACTGGAATGCAAGCTTACCTGGACCGAGTCCTTCCAATATGTCGAAGTCTGCTTCCATGCTCTCCTCCACACTATCTGGTTGATGCACTCGTTTTGCACGGCTCGACTTTCGCGGTGACGCGAGCCTCTTGCGCTTCCCCGACGTTGCCGGTGGACTCTCTTCGTTTTCTTGAACGTTGAGCCAGCCCATCCGTTCGAGTTTGATGACCTGGCTCTGGAGATGTCGGTTCTGCGTCTCGAGCTCGCCAAGCCGCTGCTGTAAGTAGCCGACAATGTCAAGATGGCGTCCTTTCTCAGCGCTGCTCTGTTCCAGCTGACCGCGCTTCAAATGGCAGCGAAGTTTGAGAGCATAGTCTGTCGCCGTCAGTGTTCCGTGGAAAGCAGCGAAGCAAGCCCCCACCTTTGGCACTGGTCCCGGCCGGCGTGGCCCTGACTACAGCCAGCGCAAATGCGATCACCTCGCGTGGAGGAGCGACTGCGGGCTCGAGAGGTACCGTCTTCGGGGGCATGTTCGGCGGGCAAAAGACGCGATGACGTGGAAGACGATGATGGATAACGTAGGAAGATGGGTGGGGACACGATGATGGGCGCCGACGGCGAGGGAAGGCACGAGTGGGGACTGGCCCAGGGGGGAAGGAGCAGTGGACTTGACATGAGTGACCCATGGAGGAAGATTCAAGCACGTTTGACGGTCATGGTACATTGAAACAAATGGTATTGTACACTCACTAAAGCTTACAACGTAATGGGGCCAGGCAATATCCCGCAGTGTTGGTGCGAAGTCGGACAAGTGTGTGCAGACGGCTGACGCGGTATTGCACTACCGCATGCGCTCAGTCCTCCTCTTGTGTGGCAGCGGCTCGATTCTCTTCCGCTTGAACTCGACATTGACCTGATCCTCCAGGCCTGCCCTCTCCATCACCCCGGGCATGCTGTCGTCCCACTTCGTCCTGAACAGTGTAGCACCGATGGGCTTCAGCTTGTGTCTATCAACAAAGCCTTTGAGGTTGTAATTGTCCCTCTTCGTCTTGGCGATCTGGGCCACGTCCAAGGCCTTCGCTTCATGCTGTTCGAGCACAAATACAGCGAGACGATGGTAGGGCGCTCCTTTGTGGGCCCAGGGTGCCATCCACGGCAAGACGATCTTCTTGGCGGCTGCGTCTTCCCTCTTCCTGTCCTCCTGGCCAAGCCTGATCAACGGGATCGAGGTCTGCGAAGGCGAAATGGGGATGTTGGACGCAATAAAGTGGCAGCGGTTGGTGAAGCTGTCTTTCTCCGGTACAGGTACATCGGCATCCACCACCACGACGGTGACCAGCTTCTCTCCGGGCTCAAACGTTTGCACCGTGAGCCGCGGCATCTGCTCGCTGAGGGCCGAATCGACAAACTCGCCGGGGGGTACGGCCTTGCGACCAAAGCCAAGATCGACGTCTGCGATGGGGTCGAGATGAGGTAGCAGATCGGGAACGATGTTCATCTGGGAGATGCGCTGTTCGAGAACAAGTCGCTTGTACTTGCGCCATTTTTGGTCGGCGAGGTAACGGTAGATGGGCTTGTTCATGTCGTCTGCACCGGTCAGCATTGCTCCCCACCAGGCTTGCACAGGATAACATACTCTGCCCGTCCTCGAACTTCTTCTTGACCATGGGGTCGTTGATGTCGGCGAGGATGACCAGCTCCTGCAGATGGTTCCGCATGCTCCTCAACCGTGCTGCCTTCGCGGCCGGGCCACCGCTGACGGCCGAATCCTGCTCCGTCAGGTTCTTGATCCTCAGACTTTGCGTCTCAATGTCCTTGAGCTTCTCCTGGCGGTCCTCGAGCAGAAACTTGCGTGCCTCCTGGAAGCACTGGTACGGCAGCTGCTCGAAAGGAACCTCCTCGGTCCTGTTGGTGGCGGACCGACGAAGGATAGCACGGCGGCGACGGGAGCCAACGGGCTGGGCGCCATCTCTTCGGACGAGACGGCGCTCGTCGCGCTTCCAGTCCACCGTGTTCGGGTCCAGCTCGCCCCATTCCCGCATGAATTCGGGGACCTCCCTTGCTGGCCGGGCATCCTTTGCAGCGGCAGCGGGTGGAGGTGGAGGTGGAGGTGGCGGCGGCGTGGGCTGCGTCCGAAGCTCTTCACGGGCAGCGGTGGACGACGAGAGGAAGCGGCGCGGCGAGCCATTGAGAGCGGGAGTCTGGCGCACGCATCGCAGACACGCGCCGAACTGCCTCGCGCTTACGGACGGCTTGACAGACGCCATGGCGACGGGTGGGTGGACTGGCGATGCTCGATGCCCGATGCGCGATGCTCGATGCTCGATGCTGAGGAAGCGGAAGAAGACGACTTTTGGCGATGCGAGGCACAGACCCCCCCTGCCCCCCAAACTTTTCCCTCTCTGCGCCGACGCCCGTCTTCGCACCACCACGACGCCATGGCTTCCGCGAGCATAGCACGGCCGATGCGCGGCGTCCCATGTCGATGGAGCCGCTTGTCGATACGGCAGGAGACCGTACCCGTCAGTCGCACCGCCCTCTCGACCTCCCTGGCCCGCCCAATCACCACGGCCACGGCCACGGCTGCACCCTCACAAGCCGCCGTCTCGCCCATCACCACCTCGCTCGATGGGTTCGTCCCCGTCAGGCCGTTTGCTGAGCAGAGCGTGCTTGCGACGATACACCGATTCCCGGCCCTGGAGCCCCTCCGTCTCGAAAGCTACCCGGCAAACCACCTGCACCTTCCGACCCGCAGAGACATTCTGCATCGCGCCGTGGTGTTCGAAGGAGACAGCACACGCCTGGGTACCGCGTCGACAAAGACACGGTGGGAGGTGCACGGCTCGGCGAGGAAGATTCGGCCGCAGAAGGGCTCCGGTCGTGCCCGTCTGGGGGACAAGAAGTCGCCCATGCTGCGGGGTGGAGGTGTTTCCCACGGTCCCAGACCCCGCGACTTCTCGACCGACCTGCCGAAGAAGGTGTACGATCTCGCCTGGAGGACGGCGCTCTCGTACCGCTTCCGCAAGGGCGAGCTGATCATCGTAGACAACGCTATAGAGATTGAGAGTCCGTCGCAGCGCCTTTTAAACCACATCTTCGAGCTGCACGACCGGGAACGAGGCAAGGGACGAAGTCTGCTGGTGACGGCCGCGAACCGACCCCTTCTCGAGCACGCGCTTGAGAAGATGGGCCGACGGAGACAGGCCCTGACCTGGGAGGAAGTCGACGTAAAGGACTTGCTCGAACTCTCCCGCATCGTCATCGAGCGCTCCGCCCTCCAAAACATCCTCCTCAACCACCAGGAAGACCTCACGCACGACCGGTACCGAACCACGGTCAAGCCCGCCGCCCCCTACGAGCTCCTCCGCATCCCCGGCTGGCAACAGTTCAGCAGACTCGTGCAAGCCCCACCCGCAGAACGCGAAGCCCTCCGCCCCGATGTCTACGAAAGTGTAGCCCACAAGCGCCTCCAAGTCGCCAACAAGCTCCCCGACGATGGCGAGAAGACGCGTCTTCGGATCTCCGTCTACGAACTCGCAGCCGAAGCAAAAGATCTCCGCCGCGCACAATTGCCCAGACACGAGCCGCTGGAGGCCGAATACAACGAGCTGGAGGCCAACGTGAACGCCATCCGCGATGGCTCCGAACGGAAACGTGCCGAGGTCGCTCTCTACGAAACCCTCGTCCGCTGGCGCGACATCATCTACCAGGACCTCAAACTCCAGGCTGAGGCGGCAGAGAATCGACGCGACGCGTGCAAGTACCGCAAAGACGAAGGGGGCGCCGAGGAGTACCAGGAGATTGCGAGCAGTCTGAGGACCGACATCTCGGGGGAAGAGTTGGAATTGTTCAAGGCACACCATGAGCTTCATGCGGCACGTGCCGACGTCTGCATGTTGGAGGGGGATGCGGAGGGTGCGGCGAAAGAGCAGCGACTTGCTCAAGAAATGCAGGATCAGGCCGACCGACTGACTGCGGAAATGGAAGAATTGGAGGTGGGGCCGGTGGAGGGAGGTGAAGTGGAGGAGGCCCCAAAGTCAGTGGAGGAGGAGGAGAAGAAGGTGAAGAGCCATGCGTAAATCGTGGCCGAGGTTCTTCGACTGTATGAGTATTGTACGGATGGTGGACCATTTGGACCTGTATCATATGTAGAAAGAGGCCTGTGCACATTACATCCGCGTTGGAAATGGTTCCATCTCATTGATTGAGCAATCTAGGATGGGTCGAAGCCTCGTGTAGCATCCCACCGTGTCGTTGCCCCATCTGTTGCGCCCAAACGCCCAGCCATGTTTTGTCCGTCGGTTCGCACGGGATTCCACCGGGACACCGACGTCTCAGCTCTTCATTTCCACCTCATTGCCTCCCGCATCCGCATTCGCCAAGCCAAACACCTGCTCCTTGACCTTGGCACCCAACAATCCCATATCCTCCTCCCTCGCAATCTTGCTCCCCGCAGCTCCCAGCTTCGCCAGCTGCCCCTTGCCCTCCCCGCCGAAGGCACCCCTCTTCTTCATGCTCCCGTGCTCCTGGGCCAACTTCCTCGCCAGATCGTTGATCTGATTCGTACCGTAGTCGCGGTTCGAGATGAGCGGCGACGAGGACAGCGTCCCGACCCAGTACTTGTTCCACAGCGCCTCGAGGATCTTGGCGTCCAGCGAAGACTTGTAGTGCGAGACCTCGAGCGCGTAGTACTGATTGGCGTGGGCACCGAAATCCTCAATCTTGCCCAGCGGGATGGTCTGGAAGCCGTCTTCGCCGGTCCCTCCCTTGCCAGCCTTCTCCTTCTCCAGCACGTGGCTGTCCGGATAGGTTCTGAAGGCGCCAATCTCGACCTTGCCGGCCGACACGGTGCGATCGGGATCGATGACGACGGCGAGGAAGGGATCGTGGAACTGCAGCGTCTTCTGCGTGTTGACGTCTATGCCCGAGAGCCAGCAGCCATAGCCGGGATGGCTGTGATACCAGCCCACCGCATTGTCCATCTGGCCTTGGTCGCGCGCCCTCTCGAGGAAGGCGACCATGTATTCGTTTGCTTCTTCCTGCGCGTTGACGCGGGTCTCGGTCCCTTCGACGGGGAGACGGAAGGCGTCGGTCACGACGAAGGTGTTGCCTTCGATCTTGCCCAACATGAGGCCCATGACTTCGAGCGAGCCGCCGGAGCGTGCGTGCATGACCATTTTCAAGAGCGCGACGGCGGAGATGCGCACCGAGGTGAAGTAGTTGGGGTCGGCGCGCCATGGTTTGGCGTCGCTGATTGCCGTCTGAGCCGAGGAGTCGTACGCGTAGAGGGCGTCCTTGGTGGCATCAACGAGCTTTATGGAGTTCTCGAGCTCTGGGGTGGTGGGTCAGCATGCGCCATGATACACGCCGTGGTGGATCGCTGCGGAGGGGCATCAGGAGGGCGTCACGTGGAGCTTACCCCAGGTCTTGAGTGCAGTCCCCATCTTGCAAGACGGTGCGGGACGGTGCGGGATGTTTTGACAAGGGCGTCTGTGGTGTTGTGGTTGTGGGCGCGGTGGAGCTTCGAGCGACGCGGGGGAGGGCCACGCCAAGACCAGGCACCGGCACTCAGGTGGGATGAACAGGGTTCAGCCCGAGCGATGGAGAGATTGTGATTAGGGTGGTCTGCAGATGGATTTCACCGTGGATGGTGGGAAACTATGGCCAGACGTTTTCAACCCATGGCTTTGCCATGCCCGCTACTTCCTCCTCCCGTCCTCCCACCCCATCCGATCGTTCATCGTCCGCGCCTCCTCGTCCATCTTCTTCACCCACCTCGCCGTCAGCTCCTCGTTCTCCTTGCGCAGCTTCTCCTTCTCCTGCTCGGCCATGTTCAGCTGCAGCGTCAAAGCCACCATCTCGTCCTGCACATCCTCGACAAAGCGGCCCTTGCCCTTCAGCTCGTCCACCCTGTCCTTCATGCGGCGCTCCAGCTGCGTCCTGGAGCTCTCGAGCGACGCGATGCGCTTCTTTTGCTCGGCGTCCGTCTGCGCGTAGGCGGAGAGCTCGGCGGTGGCGGCGCCGAGTTTGGTCTCGAGGTCGCCGCGCGTCTTTTGCGTGGTGGCCAGTTCGGCGCGGATCCGGGCGAGGCTGCCGGCGGAGCTGGTTTCGGCCGCTGCCGTCCTGCCTCGGACGGACGGGGTGGGGGAGGACGATGCAGGGTCGGGCTGCGCGGCGGTCCGGTCGGCGAGTTTGGTGACTGTGTCCATCAGCGGCCTCTTCCCCCCACCCCCACCCCAAAGCACACGGTCCCAAGCTCACAGGCATCCATATACTTCTGGTGCGCCTTCTCGCGTGCATCGCGGGCCTCCAGCGCGGAGAGATAATCGGCAAGCGGGGTCGTCATGGCGGTACGGGGAAGCCTGGGAGGTCGGGTGCACGCGGTGAAGAGGTTGGTCTGCGGCGTCCATGTATCATAGTGCACAGTTTACATGGCCAGGCGGTCGACGTGGTGCCCCGAGCAGCAAAGCGGAGTGGCCGTGACCGGATGGCGGACGACGGAGGGTGAAGGGTGAAGGGTGAAGGATGGAGCATGGCGGGGGCCGGAGGTGACGCTGGCCCGATTCGGTGGACCCATGCTCCCCCCCAAGCTTCGGCATGGAAAGATTCGACAGCCATTGCATCCTCTCCATCTTCATCCCCGTTTTCCCTTCCGTCGCTCCTTCGAGTCGTGTGTCCTCGTGCTCGGCTCGCCATGTCTCGATACCACCTCACAAGCACTTCGCGCGCCCTCTACCGCGTCTTCATCGCACCCTCCCTCGCCGCCCCAACCCCGTTCCGCCTGCAGACGCCGTTTCTCCTCCCCTACGCCGCTCGCCTCCTCCCGCAAATCATCACGCGACACAAGTCCTTCACCAAAGACGTCCAGCGTCACGTCCTCTCCGACCACTTCACCTTCGACAACGCCATCGAAGGCACGTACATCAACTTCGTCGACGTCGACGGCGAGTTCCGGCACAACGTGCACATCAACGATGCACTCCGATCCTACAGCCATGTCACGCATCATCTGCTCTTGGTCTCTCCGGGTACGCTGGATGAGCTTGGGAACTCGGTGCCGGAGGATTTGCCCACCTGCAAGGTGGTCAGCAAACTCGATCTGAGGACGCAGCATCGGAGGAAGCTGGAAATCGAGTCGAGGGCGACCAAGGGGAGGGTGACCAAGGGGAGGGGTGCTGGGCCGGACGCAAAGTCTCTGGAGCTGAACTGGGCGATAGCAGGCGGGGATCTGAAGCACAGGGTGGAGAAGCTGAAGGGATTTTTGAGGGACGGGAAGAAGGTCGAGGTGCTGATCGGGCCCAGGCGGAAGGGCAGACGGGCCACCGAGGAAGAATGTCGGCTTCTACTGCAAGAGGTGAGGGATGCAGTCGACGATGTCAGGGGTGCCGGTCAGGTGAAGGAACCCGACGGGACCATGGGAGACGTCATGACGTTGGTGTATGAGGGCCGGATCCTGGAAGAGACTTCGGACAAGAAGGAAAAGGTCAAGGGAGACGACAAGAAGAAGAGGAGGGAAAGAGAGGAGATGAAGGCGGAGAGGAGACGCAAGGCTGCCGAGGAGGATCGGAGGAACAAGCTCAAGGAGGGTGGAGAACCCAACCCGGCGGATGTCGCTGATCATGGACGAGTGTGAAAAGCCCAAGGCTTCCACACCGTGTAGATACCCTACTGTACATATGCTTGTGTCTACTCTATACCCAACCAAATGCTAAGCCATCGCGCCCCTGCCATGCAACTGTTTTACAAAACTCCGCCCCTGTATCGTACAACATTCACGTCCTTCCTCGCTATTCTACACCCAGCCTGGCCAAGCTCTCGTCTCTTCCCAGGATCAGCATCACGTCATATATCCTCATGCCCTCTTCCCGCCCCGTGAGAGCCTTCCGCAGGTAGTGGTAAACATCCTTGGACCCTTTCCTCCCCTCTGGCCTCGCATCGATCATCTCGTGCACCTTGGCCATCAGTGCATCTTTTGTCCACTCCTCCACGTCCGCCAGACCCTTCGCTGTTCGTGCGATGTCGGAAGCGTCCGTCAGAGACGGAGGATTTCGAAGGGGGCCGAAAAGAAACGAGTTGCGGTAGAGGAACTCGTTGGCGTTGGTGTAGTTCTCGGCATCCGCGCGGATCACGCGGACGACATAGTCGTCGGGGAAGGAGGACCCCACAACCTCCTTCCACTCCTTGTATGGGGCATCGGGGTCCATGAGCAGGCGAACCGTGTTCTCGACCATTTCTTCCAGACCTTTTCCGTCCATCTCGGCACGAAGAGCCGCGTACTTGCGCTGCAGGAAGTGCAGTTTGCCGAACGTCACCGTCGTGTTCCCCTTGGTGAACTTGAGCGTGAACCTGTCGACGAGCGTCTTCAGGTCCATGATGTCCGACTTCTCGGAGTGCGACCAGCCAAGCAGGGCGGCGAAGTTTGTCAGCGTCTCGGGGAAGATCTCCATCTCTTTGAAGGCGGCAATGTCGGTGTCGAAGTTGCGCTTGCTGAGCTTGTTGCCTTGCTCGTCGACGAGAAGGCCGACGTGGGCAAACTGCGGCGGTGTCCAGCCAAAGGCATTGTACATGGCGATGTGCTTGGGTGTGGAAGGCATCCACTCGGAGCCTCGTATCACGTGCGTGATGCCCATGTGGTGGTCGTCCACGACGTTCGCGAGGTGGTAGGTCGGCAGGCCGTCCGACTTGAGCAGAATGGGATCTTCGTAGGCCGTTTCGGTGACATGGCCGCGGCGCCTGAGCGGCTTGAAGACGCCGTAGATGAGATCCGCGTAGGCGGGATACTGCTCCGGCACCCTGAGCCGCACAACGTGCGCTTCACCCCTGGAAGCCCTGTCGTCCGACTCTTCTGCAGCCATGTGGGCGCATGCACGGTCGTAGTCGGTGGCCATGCCCATCCGGTGCCGCTGCTCTGCCAGGGCCTTCAGTCTCTCTGCGGAGCAGAAACAGCGGTACGCGTGCCCGTTGTCCAGCAGCTCGTGCGCATGCTGGCGGTACAGGACGCTTCTCTCCGACTGCCTGTACGGGCCGTACGGGCCGCCGACCTCGGGGCCTTCGTCCCACTGCAGGCCCGCCCATCGCAGGTCCTGGAGAAGGCGCGCCTCGGCGTCGGGCACCGTTCGCTTCTGATCCGTGTCCTCGATGCGCAGCAGAAACTGGCCGCCGGTTCGCCTGGCGAGGAGGTAGTTGAAAAGCGCCGTCCGCAGCGACCCCAGGTGAAGGTAGCCGGTCGGGGAGGGTGCAAAACGCGTGCGGGCGGGCGCGGCGGGCAGCGACTGCGACTTCTTCTGGCGGGCCGCTGGGGAGGACAGCGAGCGATGGGGGGCTCGCGAGAGACGCGCAAGGCATGGCGCGCAGGTGTACCAGGGCAATTGGGGCCGCAGCAGCAGCGGAGACGTCATGTTCCCGCCTTCTTCGTCTTCTTCGTCTTCTTCGTCTCCTTCTCCTTCTTCTTCGTCGTCGGCGCAACGGGAGCGGCAGAACGCTGCCACCGCCTTCGGCCTCACGGTCGGGCCGACGTCCGTTGGCCGCGAAGCTGATTCCCAAAACGAGAAAGCTCCTCTGCCTCTTTTTCGGCGGCGGCGGCGTGCATCCCTCGGGTGTATTTGGATCTCTACATAGTATTGCATAGTATTGCATAGTATATCCCGTGCCTCCACCTCGGAGCCAGACTGTCCACCGTCAAAAGTGCCGCCACCTCCCTCCCTCTCCGCACGCTGCTGATAATGTGCAGTGAACGACGTGGAGGAGCTTGATCTCTACGGTAGGCCTGCCTCGCCGCTCCCAGGGCCCCATGCCCGTCTGACTTGAGCAGAGGTCCTCGGAATCACCACCGGCGCCAGCAAATCCGAGATCAAGAAGGCGTATCACAAGGTGGGCTGCTCGGCCCCTCCTGGCACGTTGCCCGCTTTGCTCACCATGGGCAGGCCGCGCTCTCCCACCACCCCGACAAGGTTGCCGAGTCCGAACGGGTCGAGGCCGAGGTCCGCTTCAAGGCCGCGAAGCAAGCCTACGAGATCCTCTACGATGACGACAAGCGCCATCTCTACGACAGCCACGGCATGGCCGCCTTCGACCCCTCGAGGGCCGCCGGCGGGATGGGCGGCGAACCCGACATCGACGACATCTTCGCCCAGATGTTCGGCGGCATGGCCGGCATGGCCGGCGGTCCGCCGGGGCGAGTCGTGCCTCGCAAGGGCCGGCCGGTGGAGCAGGAGTACGGCGTCACGCTGGAGGAGCTGTACAAAGGCAAGACGACCAAGTTTTCAAACACCAAGAACGTCGTCTGCCAGACGTGCAAAGGCTCGGGTGGGAAGCAAGGCGCAAAGCCGCACGACTGCAGTGTATGCAACGGCCGAGGTACGTCTTACCGTGCACGCGCAGGCGTCGGTGTGCTGACATCCCGCAGGCCAGAAAGCCGTCCTTCGGCAGGTAGGCCCCGGTCTCGTCACCCAGGAGACCGTCCCTTGCGGGACCTGCCAGGGCTTTGGACAGATCATCCCCGAGAAACAGCGGTGCAAAAAATGCAAAGGCAACAAGGTCGTGGAATCCAAGAACGTGCTCGAACTCTACATTCCGCGCGGCGCACGGCAGGGCGACCGGATCGTGCTCGCAGGCGAGGCCGACCAGCTCCCCGATCAGGAGCCCGGCGACATCGTCTTCACGCTCGACGAGGCCGATCACGACACGTTCGAGCGCGCCGGCTCAGACCTGAGGGCCGAACTCAAGATCAGCCTGGTCGAGGCCTTGACCGGATTCAACAGGGTGGTTCTCACCCATCTGGACGGGCGCGGCATCCAGCTGCATGTGAAGCAGCCCAACGGCAAGGTGCTGCGACCTGGTCAAGTTCTCAAAATTGCCGGCGAGGGTATGCCCGTGAAGCGAAGCGACGCAAAAGGAGATCTCTACCTCGTCGTTGACGTCGAGTTCCCGGAAGACGGCTGGCTCAAAAACGACGCTGCGCTCGAGAAGGTCCGGGATGCGCTTCCACCGCCAGAGAAGCAGGAGGACCATCCGGAAGACGTCGATGAGGTGCATGTCGAGGACTGGGATGTGGACATGGACGAATATGGTGCCGGGAGCGGAGACCCTCGTGCTGGTGGGGAGTGGGAGGACGAGGAGGAGGGCGCAGAAGGCCCTCAATGTGCGACACAGTAAATACTGGACGACCTTACGATATCTCAAAAGCTGGCATACATGGGCGTTGGGTCACCGTCTTTGAATGGACGCGATATAGGCATAGGAGGGTCACGCTAGATATACGCTTCATGTGAGCAGTCGTGTTGGCCGTATACTATTGTCCCATGCATTGTCCTTCTCTTCTGGTGACTTGTCGTGGTGTTGGCCAATCCGGAACGACGATGCATGGCCAAAGATGATTTGTTCACGGAAAGAAGCTCCAGTCGATGACATCACGAAGCGTTAGCTCAACCTTCCAAATTCCTTTTTAAGCGACGACGTATGCGGACATGCGCGCAGCGTGCGTACTGGGATAGTTATCCTGATCCCCCGAAGGATATATATATACATGCATCGAAAATGCTTCGTCAAACACCCAAACAAGTCGACATCCTCGTCCTGGGCGCCGGCTGGACCTCTACATTCCTCATCCCTCTCCTATCCGCCGAAAAAGTCACCTTTGCAGCAACCACAACAACGGGACGAGACGGCACGATTCCCTTCAAATTCTCTCCTGACTCCACAGACACCGAGCTCTACAAAAGTCTTCCACCCGCCCGGACCGTACTGATCACCTTCCCGCTCGTTGGCCCGGGGCAGTCCAAACACCTGACCAGCCTATATCGCTCCGTACACGGTCACTCCAATCAATGGATCCAGCTCGGCTCAACAGGAATCTTCAACCGATGCGATGGCTGGAGCGATGAGAACTCGGCGTATGATGGAGAAGATGAAAGGGCGGTCGCCGAAGATGAATTGATGTGTGCTGTGGATGGCTGTGTTCTCAATCTCTCGGGATTGTATGGCGGTACGAGGATCCCCAAGACGTGGATGCCAAGGCTTGCAAAGTCGAAGGAAGATGTAAGGAACAGAAAGACTGTGCAGTTCGTTCACGGCGAAGATGTCGCGAGGGCGATTTTATTCACCCATCTGAAGTTCTCGCCGGCGAAGAGATGGATCATCGCGGATATGAGGGTATACGACTGGTGGGACCTGATATTGAGCTTCAGTGCGCTGGAGGAGGGTGAAGACGAGACGGAAGAGCAGAGGGAACAGAGGCTGCAGTTTGGGACGTGGGTCGGTGAACTGATGCTGGAGGACGGAATCAAGGCGCTACCGAGGAATGTCGAGGGCTTGGGGAGAAGACTGGATTCGAGGGGCTTTTGGCAGTTCCATGGAATGTGGCCGAGGCATAGTCGCTTGGCTTGAGAGCGGTTTTGGTCGTCGAAGTGCAGTATGTGTGTGTGTGTGTGTGTGCGTAGGTCAGAGAAGAATTATACCGACACTCCTATCTGGACAAATGACTTTGACGGTTTACTCGGGCGCGCTCTGATAGCATGCGATTCCTACTTCGTGGCACCCTCTTTCCGCATGACCATCGCACTCTCCACACGTACTTCCGTCTTGAAGCGAAAGGTCGTATTCGCACCATGGACGCGGGCAGGAACGATGGACTGACCGGTGATGTACGAGAAGCCACGACGAAGTCAGGAACTTGGTAGACTGTCTCGTCTTTGTCATGTAGGATTTACATGACCACACAGCACTTGAGTGCCTTGAGTAACTTGGGCAATCCCTTCTTGACGAGCTCCTCGACCTCATTGTTCTGATTGTTCTGTTGCTGCCCTCCATGTTGTTGTCCTCCGTGCTGTTGTCCTCCGTGTTGCTGCCCACCGTTGTGCTGTCCGCCATGCTGCTGCTGCTGCTGCTGCTGCTCACCATGGTGCCCCCCATAGCTCGGCGCCTGGGGAGGCGGTGGCATCGAATGCACATCCCCGCCCTGCAGGTTCACATACATCCTCCCCTCATTCTCCTCGGTCCTGTACTGCAGCCCCAACTCTGCGCACACCTGCTCGACGCGCGGCTTGATCTTCTGCACATGGCCCTGGCTGTGATTCCCCTTGCCTACTATGACATGAAGATGTGTCTCGCCCCGTTGCCGCGCAGCCCTGATCCTCTCTTCGAGCACATCTTCGGCCTCCTCGACGAAGAGACCGTGGAGGTCAATGGTATCCGACGCGACGCGACCCTCGGCATTGTTTTCGCGGAAGATGAAGTCGCGCGCCTGCCGGTTGTATTTGTCCATCTGCGCGGCATGCTGCTTGCCCTCTTCGGAAAGTTGATGGGCGCGCGCGCCATCGCCCGAGTTGTAGGCTTCATGCGCGCGGTCGAAGCACGAGCTGCGCTTCGCGGCCTCCTGTCGGGCGAGATTGCGAAGGCGGTCATATTCAGCCTCTGTGTCGTTTGAGGAGTGGTTGAGGGCTGCCTGTTGTCAGGATGTGTGCATCTGGGGATCCGCATTCGGGATTGGGGGGGCTGACGGACCGCGAGAGCCCAGCTGCATCATTTCGGTAGCCATGGTGGGAGTTGGTGATGAATGAGCGACTGTTGCAGGATGCCGGCACTATCTACCGGATCAGATGCTGGGAGAGGGTTGTTGCTATCGTCAAGCCATCGTCAAGCCATGCTATACCGTGCTACTACCGTGAGCTATAGTCCGCTCGGGTGCGTAGCGTCGTGTGGCTTGATAGGTTGGCACGGCTACGCATCAACATGGTTTTGTTTTGTGTGGGAGAAATCCTACTTCGTATTGTACACTGCACAGCACATCCGAGCTGGGGGGGTATGTTGAACTGACGACTATCAAAACCTGATCTTGGGCCCAACGGATACAATCAGAAAAGCAAACACCCACAGCCCGAAAATCATGGCGTAGAGCTTGATGCGATCCCACCAGCCTTTGCCCTCGGTCATCCGCCGCAGCGTCCCCATCTTTTGGCTCGCAGCATCCATGCCCTGCGTATTCTTGTCCAGGCCCGATATGGCGCGATCCAGAACGCCCTTGTCCCCTTCCAGCGTCTGCCCAAAGTGCACCGACTGCTGCTTCAGCTGCTTGGCCATCTCGAGCAGGCCTGTCGTGAGAGCGTCTTGCTCGGTGCGATTCTGCGATAGGATGGCTTCTGTCTGCGCCACCGAGGGATCCCCGGCCGTCGCTGTGGGCTTCGAGGGGAACAACGAGCTGCCCGTCGCCGCGGCCGTGCTCTCGTCTTGTGCCCCACCACCTCGCCGCCGTATCTCGGACGTGAGGTTCCTGGCTGCATCCTGTAGCGCTTCACTCCCCTGTCCGCCTGTGCCGGATATCTCGAGTCCCGCGTCCACGTCCACCCGGGGCGCATATGTCGGCAAGCTGTCCTCCTCCTCCTCCGAGCCTGCCGACCCCTCCGACTCTGAATCGTCGAGCTGATTCAGCTCATATAACCGCTGGTTGAGGCGCTTGACGAGTTCGCGCTTTTGTTGGAGGTCGGCGTGGAGGGCCGACTTCTTTGATTTCGAGGGCGCTGTGGAGGCCGAGTGTTCGAGATTGAGCAGCAGAGTGCGCGCGTGTTCGATGTTCTGGGCGCGTGTTAGACGGCAGAGCAGCGCGAGGGAAGGAAAAACATACGGCGCCCACTCTTGTTCGCTGGTAGCTCGACCTGCGCAACTGTGGCGATGGCTCGACAAGCACGGTGCGCTCCAGCCTCGAAAGCAGCCGATTGAGGTTTGTGGGCGTCGCATCCGGGTAGCCGGACGGGGAGCGCGAGCGAGAGGCCATGGCCGGCATACGGGGCAGCGGCTGCTGTACGCGGGAGAATGGTGGATATGGCAAAGTTGGGTGGCATTGCGGAGAAAGCTCATGACAGCCGTCGACCAGCTGCTACACAGGTGCGTTTCCCCGCAGTGGTCCGGGCTTCACTCGTTACATCGTCATCATCACCATCATCATCACCATCATCCGTCCTCAAGTGCCCATCCCATCCGTCACCCAAGATATCATCGTATTCATTCATCCATCCTGCGCCAACTATTTACACTTGATCGTCGTAAATCATAGCACGAGTGGATAGCCGCCCGGTGCGATATCCATTCGACGCATCAATCTTTCCAGAGGAAATCGCTTCTTCACACATATCAGCCAGCTCCACCACTGCGGCATGTCAGCCTTACTGCCTCAGAGTCGTTGTATCGCGCGGTTCCTTTGGCTGCTTAGGGGGTGGCGGACCAGAAGGACCACGGGTGAAGCTTTTCCCGTTAGTATGCGCACCCGATGCTTCTCGGCAAACCTCACCTGTTCCACATGGATCCGAGGAACCCGGACTTGCCGTATGAGTCTTGGAGACTGGCCCTTCTGTTGATGCTGGCTTCGTCGATGGGTCTCTTCAACGCTTCGAGGTTCGCGAATCGACTTGTCGAAGACTGACGACAGGTCAGTTTGATCGATGCGGTGGCCGTTGAAAGCATACCCGTCTACGCTCCGCCGTGGATGCCGGATTTGAGCCGGTAGAGGCATTGGACTCCCTTCGCTCCGCATCCTGCTTCGGGCCCTCCGGCATAACCGGCGTCGTGTTGTCCCCGAAAAACCGGTGATTCTGGCTAGAGTACTTTTGATGGAACGGAGAAGGCATGCTGATGCTTTGCAGATAAATTCAAAGGGTAGGTATAGCAGACGAGTTCAAAGGGTATATATACATCAGACGGCGGATGATGGAACGAACGGAAGATGGGGAGGGTTTGGATAGTTCGTAAGAAGCTCCGTCCGGCTCAGCGAGAGATCCCCCAAGCCGTATGAGCAATGCATAAATGGACAAGATCGTACCAATGAGCTGGTCGAGGGAGCTTCCCCGCAGTCTGATTGTGTAGCTTGGACGCTGCACCGCAATATCCATGACGTGGGGGGTGGAGTGACCAAGACGATCGCGAAAACTTTGACAGGAGGACGAGGGAGAGCATTTCCAGCTGCACGCGAGTCGGCGATTGGTCAGAACAAACCAATGGGCCGTTTGCAGGACTCTGATCACCGGCTCGAGAATGGGGGTTGGTTGGAACTTGGAATCACGCACATCTCGCACAAGAGACTGCTTACGGCCGACTCGTCGATCTCGAAAGGATGCGTGCCAAGGTCAAGGCCAAGGCCTGTTTGCTCGGTTTGCATGCTTTGTGCCTGTTTGTCTGCACTACCAATCAAGCCTAACCGCTGAAGTGGACCCGCCAAGCGAATCAGAATTTGACTTCATCTACCTCCGTATCACCACCGACTGCTCTTCCGCTTCCTGCGCCCTCGCGATGCCCCCGACTCGTCTTTGGAATCCCAAGCTGGTCGATCATCCCCATCAAAGTTTCTGTCATGTCCGCCCATGAAACGGACCGTATCCGGTGTCTTGCGGGGCGGAGCAGAGGGTGAGGCTTTTCAACGTTGGGCAGCAATGTTCCGTCCAGCTTTCTCGACGTGGACGCACAAAACCTCTCGAGAATTCACTGTCCGTTCGAGATTGGCTTTCAGCCGGATGCAGGCTTTCGTACTCACCAAAGCTTTGTGGATGGTGGAATTCGCGCCGAGGTACGTTCTTCGCTCTCCTTTTCCCCTCCTCTTCATGATGATTCCACAAAAATAAGCATAGTTCAACCGACGGTCTACGGATCACTGCGGAGAAACAATCGTCGTCTTTCGCTCCTATCTGATTTCAAATCCGCTCTAGCTGCAACATCCCGCTCGTTCGATGGCTTTGACTGACCATGACCACCAGAACAGAGTACCCGTCTCCTCGCTGATGCGCTTGCTTCGCGGGTGTCGAGGTGCCACATAACATGGCGGCTCCCGTCAGGACAACAGTCCACTTGATTGCTGTGGTGGTACACCGAGCCGCCCATGTCATTGCGTGCGACATGGAGGCCAAGCGTGTTTGCTGCAATTGTTCCGTGCAACAGTGAGGGCGAAATGAACGCGCAGATTGCTTGGTGCATACCGTGAATGACGCCGGCCAGCAATCATGGCGCGGCCTGATGGAAGAATGTATGCCGTCTCACACAGTTGCGACGGCCGAAAGGAACGGAGCAATCTACCATTCTACCATTTGCCTCGTGTACGCGCACAGCGTCAATTCATCGTGATCTCTCGCAATCGGGAACAGGCTTTTCGCGACCCCGGCGCAGGATGAAAAAGCAATGCGCAATTATTGACGCGCAGTATAGCCTCTTAGTCTCTTGCAGCACTGCGCGACGCTGGCGGCGTATCGAGCCGGATCTCCTCTTCGCGAGCAGCGAGGATCCCTTCCGGAGCAACACTGCGCGCTGAGCACGGTTGTGCAATTCAATTCAAAGTGACCCTGCCGACCGCAAAGATCGTGCATGTCGCCGAGGGAATGGCCATGGCTGGTAGCGCCCCTCCCCCCAGCGCTCGCCAGCCGCACCAGACGTGCTTCGACTTGTCCGTCAGCGGTGAAATAAGAAGGTGGCCAGCCCCCCTCCCGCTGGCCAATCTGCCTCGGAAGCCGCAGGCAAAGAAGCCATGGCCCCACCGGTGTATGCGTTGTCCCCCTGAGCGCTATCCCTATTTCGACCTCCCACACACGGCTGACCGAGTCCCGCTATTTTCGCTTTTCAAGTTTCACCCCCCTCGCCCTCCTCGTCGCTCTTTTCCCCTCTCCTCAGCTTCATCGACTACCACACGAACACGCACAACACCGTTAGCATCGCCTTTTAAACGCCGGTTTCGCGAAACCGCAGGCAGTACATCCCAAATTTGTAGGCACAAAAAGAGCCCTCGCTCAGCATGTCAATTCGGAGCCCAGACGGAGCCCTATCCAGGTACTTACTGCCCAACGGTTCTACCCCCGAATCTTTTGCTTTCTGCTGCGTTGTCTTTGCATTTCCTTGTATCCCCTGTGTTGAGAAGGCATGTATTTTCCTTGCTGCATTTCGTTTCTGCATGTTTTTGTTTGCCGCCATACAGCTGCCAGGCCACATGGACACCCGAATGGAACCCCGGAGTATTTGATTGCCGGACACGCCCCATATGGATCTCAAAGGCTACCCGTTTCCTTCTTTCTTCTCGCTGGATTTCGCTCTTGCTTGCCGCAGTGAACACGCCGGTTGTAGGTTCGGCATTCCTGGATCGTAGCTGGAGCCGCCGAACCCGGAACTTGAATCGTAGAGCTCTGCAGAAGTCGGTGAGCGTAAGTGCGAGCTCGGTCCTGGGTCACATGGCCAGTCGTCGCTCTAGCTCTGCGCTATCCCGTACGAAGCCGAGGCGGTCCAGATTAGAGCGAAGTCGTCCATGATGTTTGTTCGATGAGCTCAGAGATGGTCGACACTCCCTTGTATGGAACATTATTGCCCCCAGGAACTGTTGATTTTGCCGTTTTAAGCCGTGGATGACCATTATGGATAATCGACCCGTGTGGATGCGACTCCTGCTGAGCCCGGAGCTCTTGACTGGATAGGGCAGTATTGTGACCGGAGATTTGGAGACATCTCTGGTGACCAATGTACGTACACCAACCATGTCGGTCGCTCGAAGGCGCCGTTTACCCAGCTATTTTGATCTTCGTACTGACTTGCAGCCCGCTTGGTGAAGGGGGATTTCGATACTGAATATTCGCTCAAGGTTTGCTTCCATTGTATCTATCTTCCGGAGCCTCTTGTCTCTCCTGCGGGCGGATTTCCTTTCAGACCATGCCTGGACTTGCTGCCATTACCGGATTCCGTGGATTTTAACCCTCAACTCACAGGAGTAACGGACAACGAGGCCCACGTGACATGTGCTCACGACACCACCGAGGTAAGTGCTCCTCAGGTTACCTACAACAAGGCTCGAGACTGACAAGTTCATCTACCAGGTTTTCCCCTTCGGCAGACGCTCGGCAGAGTACTAACAATGGCGTTTTTCTTGCTTTGGAGTTTTGACTTGTTTCCTCTTCGTATTTGGTTCCCTTTGCTTGAAACTAACCCTTTTGTTCCAGCGAACCTTACTTCGACGTTCTGCCTGAGGATCTCTCATTATTCACATCCAACCCAGTCGTGGACATTGCCAAGTGGAGAGAAGATATTACCGGAGCACCCACTTCCGGACTGCCTTTCTTTTCCCAAGTGTCCGATTCCAGCATGTCCTGCGGATCGGAGGCGGACGTCAAAGACACCGCTTCTGAGTACAGCATGGACAGCGCATATCACAGCCAGTCTGGTGCCAACCGGCGCGGAACCGTAATGCCTGAAGGATACCAGTGGACTTATTCGGAGAACGCTGCCCAATGGAACTCATCACCGCAACTAGGCTCCGCCCAATTCACATCATATTCCGGATCTCAGGACATGGACAACATCCATTTGTCGCCGACTGCCGCGGCCATGGACGCTGGAGCAACACCATTCGAATGGTCAGCTAATAACACAATGGGACAGGACTTTTTCAACTACCCATCAGCCTCGAACGTCTCACAATTTCCACAGATGGGAAGCCCTTACGACATGGGACTCTCCTGGGGCAACACCGCCGCGTCGCCCTTCAACGGCGCAGCCTCGTCACTATCGTACGCGGCGAACCAAGAAAACGCAGGTTTCAATGCGCAGAGGCAGCTGCAATCACAGCAGAGCATGCTATCAATCGACACCTCTGCCCGCCCCACACTCATGCGCAACACCACCTCCTTTGCTGCATCACACTCTTCTCCACAAACGCCAGCACAGCAGCCTGCCTCATTCATCCCACGTGTGACAACGCCTGCGAGCGCGGTTGCCGAGTTTGTACAACAGCCATTGCTGGATGCCAGGTAAATATCATACGCTTCCCACGCTAGATGCGAGCTAATCCAGGATTCAGGATCAAGATGGAAGCCACCGCTGCAACGTCTACATTGGCGCAATCTCCAGTCGACGAAGAAGAAGGCGATGAGGATTTGTCCCCATTCGATGCCGAAGCCAACCGCATCCAGGAGGAGCACAAAAAGGTTGCTCGCACTCACCCTCTTTACAACGCAAAGCCAAAGGGGGATGGAAACTTCCACTGCCCGTTTGAGGGCCAGCCGGGATGCAACCACAAGCCCACAGACCTGAAGTGCAACCATGACAAGTATGTCGACTCGCACCTGAAGCCGTACAGATGCAACCGTGAGGGCTGTCCCAACGTCCAGTTCTCATCCACTGCCTGCCTTCTTCGCCATGAGAGAGAGGCTCATGCTCTCCATGGTCACGGCAAGAACCCCAACCTTTGTTATTACGCCGATTGTGAACGGGCTATGGCGGGCAACGGCTTTCGCAGGCGCTATAACCTCTTTGATCACATGAAGCGAGTGCACGATTACACTGGCCCAACCAACGAAGCCTCCACGTCCCCTTCTGCTGAGCCCCAAGCGCCCAAGGCCCGCGCAAGCGGTGGACGCAAGAAGAAGGCGGCCCCCACCGATGCGGGCGTTCAGAAGAAGTACAAGGTCACCAAGGCAAGCAGCCGCAAGCAACTCCAGCAGCAGCAACTCCAGCAGCAGCAGCGCGCCCAGTTGCAGGAGCGTTTTGCAAACAAGAAGCAGAGCCTGGTTGAACTCTTGAGCAAGCTCACTGGCCCCGAAGACCTCGGAGCCGAACATGTTGATCGGCTGACGGCAGAGCTGGGGGACCTTTGCAAGATCGCGTCTTCACACATGAGCAGCGGTCGCGATGTCTCCGGTGACTGAATGGTCACTGTCGCCAGTTGATTCATTCTGCTATGATGGATACCTCAAGGTTTGTTCCCATACCAACTCCGGATTGACCGGATACATCGGATCACCCGTTTAATGGACCTCGCAATTGTTCTGCGTTGTCATTTCCTACGTTGAATACGTATCCTGGAGCCAGCCGGCAGGACCCTGGACTATATGCCCGAAGGACATGATAGAGCCACTGCCATAGATACGAACCACGGGCACTCAGCCGTGGACAGGGTGGCCTGGAAGACCGACTGCTGGTGCAACAGGGTCGTTACGAGAGATGACTGGGCTGATGCGTACTCTTCGCGAAAGGACGGGCAATAAAGGTGCAGTTTGGCACAACCACGTGAAGAATTGGTTCAGTCGATGGAGGAGCCATTCCGTGTTTACTTGTGATGTAGTTAGTTTTCCTTTGTGCGGAGCATATTCGCTCGACGGCCTCGTTGACTGTTGCTGCTGTAGATTTTGGTTTTCATATACGATAAATAGTTTCCTGTCATCTATTACCTATTTGATGCTCAAATCGTTTGCCTGTATCACCTGACAACAACAACAACGTGCTTCTGGACCGAATCCGGCAGTGGAGGCTCGGCAGATACACCATACGTCATGGCTCCGTGATGCCCGACTTGTTGACTAACCTCACGCAAGAACGCGGCTATTGCAGTAGTTCACTAGGGGCTTCTTTGATCCCGATCACATGCACATGCAAATGCAAATGCACATGCACGTGGCTCGGAGCTGGAGAGGTCGCACTGCCCCGCACGCTGTTGCTTTTGCTGCGAGAAACGCCAAACCCATATTGCATCACTCTACCCGCGGCATTAACTCTGTTGCTCCCTCCACGACCTTCGCACGCACATCAAGAAACCAGCCCGTGTGCCAAAGACAGACCTGCCGGTTGAGCTACACACAGAGAGCCTTCGCGATCATGTCCTCCGCCACCACCTTCTTCGACTTCAAGCCCAAGGACAGTAGGTCGAATTGCCCCACCACACCCGTCCTGCACACCATCACCCTCTAACGCGCAACCCCCGCCACAGAAAAGGGCCAAGAGTACTCCCTCGCCGACCTCAAGGGCAAAGTTGTCCTCGTCGTAAACACGGCCTCGAAATGCGGCTTCACGCCGCAGTTTGCCGGCCTTGAGAAGCTCTACCAAGACATCAAAGCCTCGCATCCCAGCGACTTCGTCATCCTTGGCTTCCCCTGCAATCAATTCGGTGGCCAGGACCCCGGCTCCAACGACGACATCCAGTCCTTCTGCCAGGTCAACTACGGTGTGACGTTCCCCGTGCTCGGCAAGATCGATGTCAACGGCGACAGCGCCGACCCGGCTTTCGAATGGCTGAAGAACGAGAAGGCGGGCTTGATGGGGTTGAAGAGGGTCAAGTGGAACTTCGAGAAGTTCCTCGTGGGGAGGGATGGGAAGGTCATCAACCGCTGGGCTAGCACGACGAAGCCAGAGAGCCTGCAGGGGGATATCGAGAAGGCGCTTGCTGCGAAATGAAATAGGCTGCCCAATGAATGCATGGACTGATTGAATGGCTTTTCTGCTGCACCACTCTCCTATATGCTCCTTCTCACCACGCATGCGCTCAATGTCAGGGTGCACCGACGCTGGAATGTACTGTCGACGGGAAACGGGCGGACTCTGCCAAGCAAATATACACCCTCGACACACTGCACACCACACACACCCCATACCACACCATCCATCCCGTTGGTGTTGCCTTGGCACATAACCACATTGTAAAACAGACACAACAAGTGAATCATCCGTTGATAACGGAACACCTACCATGATCGCCCAAATCCCAAAGTTGATCCCCCGCAAACGCCCCCCCACGAACAACCGCGAACCTCCTTCTGCCCCGCCCCCACCGACACCTGCGCTACCACCGCCTCCAAGTCTCCAGAATCACATCTACATACACCCCTCGCGCCGTATACTGAGCCCCGCCGACCACGAGCTCTTTCTAAAAGGCTCAACATGCACGCTGGTCACGGCGTTTGTCTTTGGCGTGTCCGATAGCGTGAGGGATAAGGCGCGGAGCAGTGTGAGAGGGGAAGATGTCTCTCCCGTGGTCAAGAAGATACTCTGGGTCCTGCAAGAAGCCGAGGGCATACTGGGACGATGCCCACCCGAGGACACGGGTTCACGGTTCGGGAACCCCATCTTCAGGACCTTCCTCGACCAGGTCGCCGCCGCGCTGCCGAACTGGCACGCCGAACTCAACCTCACCGACCCATCTCAAGTCGACGAGATTTCCGAATACCTGCACCACTCCTTCGGCAACAGGCGCCGCATAGACTACGGCTCCGGTCACGAGCTCAACTTCTTCCTGTGGCTTCTCTGTCTGAATCGTCTCCACCTCCTCCCGCCATCCACATTTCCCTCGCTCGCCCTCGTCGTCCTGCCCGCCTACTTGCGTCTCATGCGCAAGATACAAGCGGCCTACTACCTCGAGCCTGCAGGCAGCCACGGGGTTTGGGGTCTCGATGACTACCAGTTCCTCCCTTTCCTCTTCGGCGCCGCCCAACTCCTTCACCATCCCTACATTACGCCCAAAGCCGTGCACAACGCCCTCGTTCTCGAAGAGGAGTGTCCAAACTATCTCTACCTCGACCAGGTCTCCTTTGTCAACAGCGTCAAAAATGTCGATGGCCTACGCTGGCATTCGCCCATGCTCGACGACATCTCGGCCGCGAAATCATGGAGTAAAATCGAGTCAGGGATGCGGAAAATGTTCGTCAAGGAGATTCTGTCCAAGTTACCGGTTATGCAGCATTTTCTGTTCGGGAGTTTGATCCCGGCGGAGGAGGACATGAGCAGGGAAGAGGACTTTGGGCTGGAGGGCGAGGAGCAAGAAGAGGACGGTGGGGAGGTCAAGGTGTTCGATGATGAGGGGGGGAAGAGACATGTGCATGGGAATACGGGGTGGGGGGATTGCTGTGGGATCAGGGTGCCGGCGGCGATTGGTGCGGAGGGCGAGGAGAGGAAGATGGGGGGCGGAAACAGGCTGAGGAGGGTGCCGTTCGACTGAGAGTACGTACTCTCCACATCAAACGGTCAACCGTCTTGACCTTTGAAAACAATCCCTGCCCTCTCTCACAGTTTAACTATTGTACCTGCAAAAAGCCCCAGTGTTCTCGGAAAAGTTACAATAAGACGATCGGTCCCAACAACGCCGTCTATATATGCATACATGCCAATTCCAGTATCCCACCCAAGATGTGCAGGGAAGCTGCACGTCGACTATGCCACCCATGTGGCGATGATGCCCGCCCAAGTAGCCGAAGCCTGGAAATGCCATTTCAGATGCAAGCCCACCCAGTCTCATGCAAGCCAACGTGCCATGTAGGACCGCCCTTCTCTATGACGGGCGATGTTGTAATCCTCCATGTGGTGCATGTGAGAAAAGAAACCTAATCATCCATCTCGCTCCCTGCTTCCTCCAACTTGTGGCGCCTTTCCTCATCCATCTCCTTGTATGTCGCGTACGCCAGCACTATGAAAGCGCCCATGATGAGGAGACCACCGACGAGCGCAGCTGGTGTAAGAGGCGAGTTCAGCGGGGGAGGCAGGAGTTGGTCGACGATCGCGACGATGAAGATGGTGAGGAGTGCGGCGACGGAGGAGAGGACGGGCGAGGTGAGGGAGATGAGGATAAGGAAAGAACCAGAGAAAGCTATTGTGCGGGTTAGAACGACCGTCGAAGGGAGAGCAAAGGCGACACGTACTTGCGTTGGCGAGAACAGAAATGGCCATCATCCACGCCTGTTCTCCATGTGGAAGCTCAAAAGTCTCCAATCCCATGTAATGCAACAAAGGAAGTGGGACCCAAAGCACAAGAAGGGTGAAGGCCCCAATCATGCTGCCAAAAGTGTTGGCGAAGACCATGCCTCTGTCTGGCGCGCATTCATCCGGCGGACACGCCAGTTTCTTGTACAGCACCTCGTAGAATCCATAGAGCACACTGCCGACCCCGATGACCAAATTCCCGAAAAGGCGGTTCTCCGCTTCATGGGATGGTGGGGCTTTCTCTCCGCCGGCACCACCGCCCGACTTGGAGCCATGCTTCGCAGGCGTCGCGTCGCCGTAGGCCACCACGAACACGCCGAGGATGGCGATGGCGACAGATACGACCTTGCTCATGCGCACCTTTTCGTGAAGCATGGGAATACTGAATGCGTAGGCGAAGAATGCCGAGCAGTTGTATATAGCAGTGAGATCGCTCGCCGTGGTGTTATTCACGGCCAGGTACCAGCTGCCCCCAGCGACGGTCAGCGCGCACGTGATGAAGGCCGTCATCTTGCACATGTATCGGACGGGCGAGACTTGGGATTGGCGCGGCGTGGGGTGGAGTGTGCGGTGCTGGACCATGAGGGCGGTTTGGCGGAGGAGCTGGACATGGCGACGCCAGAATGCAGGCCAGGGCTGCGACCAGCTCTGGAGGCGGAGGAGGAGGAGCTGGACGGGCCAGAGAACCACCCAAGAGCCGTGTGTCATGTATCTGCCCTGTTTAGCGGGTGGACTCTCGCTGTCTCGCTGTCTCTGTCTCTGTCTCTGTCTCTGTCTCTCTTCATCATGCATGGATGGGGGGGGGGGGGAGAGGGGGAGGCGTACAGCATGCAATACGGCTTCTCCCACTTCAACTCGTGCTGGATGTACACGGCCGTCTCCGTCTGCACGGTAAAGGACACCAGGCTCAAGGCCAGAAAGATGCCCGCATACGTGTACCTCTTCTTCGTCTCAAAGTGTGCCTGCGCCTGCGGGTCGCGCTCATGGAAGGTATGCGTGCTCCGCCTGCTGAGGCCAGGCCGTGTCTCGGTGCCGGTGCCCTCGTCGTCGTCCTTGGGACCCAGCAGCGGCGCGGCCGATAGCGAGCGCGCCGAACGGCCGTGGTCCGAGTCTATATCCGGGCGGAGGTCGGAAGGCATGGCGGGCTCATCCCAATCGTCAAAGGTGAGGTCTGAATCCGAACCCAAATCTGGATCTGAATCCGAATCCGAATCCGAATCGGCGGCGGCGGCGGCGGCTTTGGGACGGGGGTGCAGGTGCGGGTGCGGGTGCGGACGCGCGATCTCTGCAAAGGGCGAGCTATCGCGACCCGGATGGCTCTCGTGTGCCTGTGCCGGTGCCTGTGCCTGGGGGTGCAGGGTGTTGTTGATGTGCAGGTTGCTGCTCCTCAGCGGAATGGATTCGGGCATATACGCGGCTGGGAAAAGGCGCGGCGCTCTGGCATCCAGTGGTCCTGATCCTGATCCAGTGTGTGTGGGTGCGTGGGGAGGAGGCTAATGCTATTTCATCCCATGCCATTCACTCACTCCCTGCCGGTCCATGTCTACAAGCCAAGCCCCCCCTGTGAGCGGCGTCAGGGTCCAATTACGATGCGCACCGCGGCCGCTAGGGACTGTTGGAAGGGGTTGTTCGCCTGCCGTTGCATCCGAGCTAGACGCGGATCGATGAATTCCTCATCGAATTCATCTTCGTTCTGCTCATGGTCGTGTCGAGTCAGTACGTGTGCCTGTCCTGCACGACATGTCATTGTCATGGTCACTGTCATGGTCACTGGCTGGCATCGTCACTGGGTTCGGCGGCAGATGACCGCGCCCCAGCCCCGTGGCGTCGAATACATCAACTATTCTTAGCGTAAATGCGAACATGATCCACCATCCATCCACGGTCATTGTCTTGGGGAATCAAAAACTGAAACCACACATCCATCAGTCAATCAGAGTCACGTCACAGCGGACTCTGCTCCAGCCCCTCGGCGCGCTCCTGCGTCTCTGCCTCCTCCAGCTCTTTGACAATGTCCGGCAACATCGACTCGATATCGTCCTCCCGTTCACCCAGTGCCTTCGCGATCAAGCTCTTGTACATGTCCTGCTTCTCACTCATGCCGGCTACAGACAGGTTACCGACCACGTCGCGTACCAGATCCTGCCGCTCGAGCTGTGCGTTGTGGAGTAAGAGGGCCAGCCTAAGCTTCTCGTTCAAATCCGTCGGTGAGCTTGATCCATGCTGCGCTATCGACGCACACAGATGCCTCAGCTCCGTCTTTTGCTCAATCTCGAGCAGCGACTCAGCCTCCTCCACCAGCTTCCGCAACTCTTCTTCCTGCTGCTGATCCACTTGATCATCGCCCAGATTGATGCGTGTGCCGTCGTTTGTTGTCGCCAGTTCTGCCACCTGCTTCCGAATTGCTGCGAGCTCGGCCTCCCGCCTCTTGACCACGTTACCTGCATCTGCCGACTCTGCCTCCTTTTCCAGGAGTTCTGCTTCGTACGCCGCAGCCAGCTCTTCGCACTTCTCCATCAACGTTGGTGCTACCTTGGTCATGAGATGTGACGCCGTTTGTGAGCGATACTGCTGTGGTTGTTCTCGTAGTCGCAGAGTCGGAAAGGGCAGTGACATGAGCGGTGCTGAGCCGATACCATCCATGGTATGACCGTGTCCGTTCAATCGATGCTCTAGCGGAGGAGCGAAGGGGGACGACGAAGCCTGTCGTGGTCGCGCTCGCCGCCTCGAGTTCAGTTCCCGAATCAGGTCGTCTGCCGTCTCCCCCTTCTTGTTCGGCGTATCCACAGCAACATTGCGGCCCAGCAGGGCTCGCACACACTTCCTCGCTCCGTTGCGTGCGGCGATCATGACAGCGGTATCGCCGTTCTGATCCTGAACATTCAGTATCCGTGTGACCTCATCCGGAATCCATGTCTCTGCCAGCTTGTTGATGATGCAGTCGAGATAATACCTGGCGCATACGAACTTGTTGGCGCTGCTGGTCGTTGCCGCTATGTGATGAAATACGGTGCTGCCAAACCAGTCTGTCCGCGGCACCGTCTGCGCGAAGAGCTTAATCATGCTGGGCATCACGTTCTTGTCAAAGTTGTTCGTGAACATGACCGCACGCATCAGGGGCGTCTCCAGATTGTTCGACAGGCAGTCTAGCCGCGCGCCGCGATTTATGAGCTCCTTGACCACCTCGACATCGCCCATGGCAGCCGCCCAGTGCATCGCCGAATGTCCCTTTTCATCGATTGGCCGGTCCAGGTTGACGCTCGGTGGGGGCTCGGGCGGTGCGACGAAGCCTTCCTCCGAGTCCAGCAGCATGAAGTAGTCGAGCAGGGCATCGGCCCACATTTGGTGTTGTGAGTCCTGGACCGATATCCGGTCCTCGCGCTTGCGTTTGCGACTTCCGACCGAATACTGGGAGGCTGTGATCATGTCCTGGTCGCCGAGCATCGACTCGGATATGACGGTACCGTTGTCGGGCGTCTCTTCCCGGTAGATGGAGCGCGACGGGCGCTGGGAATCGTCGAATACGTCTTCACTGATCTGCGGCTGCGCGTTGTTTGCGATGAAGGCTGGGCGCACTCGTCAGCATCTGCCGGCCTGGCTGTGGACGAAGGACAGGTCGGAGGAGGGAGGAGGGAGGAGGGGGAGGAGGTAGCGAACAGGGTGTATTACCGTTGTTTCTGGCCAGTGCCGCGGCGGTCTGGCGCGCGGCGGCGGCTTTGGGACGGTTCGACGCAGCCGTGGCATGCTTCGGGGCCGGCGGCGGGCTCCTGTCGCCCGGCACAAAGTCGAACATGGGGCGCATCTTCTCGAGCACGCCGTTGCGCTCAGCGAGCATGCGCCCCTCCGCAAGCGGAATCCATGTGCCCTGGTACTTGCCATAGCCGCCCTGCACCTTCTCGTGCACGCCCTTCTGGACCTCGCGCTCGAGGATGCGGGTGCGGGCGGGCTTGTCGTACTCGGCAACCTTGAGAATGTGCGTCGCATTGATCCAGTCGTCGGCGCGACGGCGCATGACGTGGTTGCCGGCCACGTTGAACTCGTAGACGGGCACCTGGCGACGTTAGCCAGCTTCGCACGCTTCGCACGCCTCGCACGCCCACATGCCAGACGTACATTGCTATACGTCGCCGAGTAGATCTTGCCGTCGGGCAGCGGGGGCATCGTGGCCGCAGTCGGCGCAGGATGGAACAGGCGGGCTCGTGATGGGACGGGCGCTACGCAGGTGTGATTTCGTGATTCGTGATTTCGTGATTTCGTGATTTCGTGATGGATGGGGGCACCTGGGGACGCGTTCGCGACGTGCGGGCGTGGGCGGTGACTAAGCCTCGTCTCCATCTCGTGCCCATATCCAACCCCAATCCGCCCTCGCTCACCAGCCGATCCAGAGCCGCCTCCCACGCCAGCGATTGAACGCCCGACCCCACAATGACCGTCACGGACAAGATCAAGGATGCTGTTGGCCTCACTGCCGGCGAGCCCCAGAGTCAGTGCCACGCTCCTTCGCCCACTGGGCTTGCAGGTACTGGACGACGCTGACGGTGCGCTGCAGAGGCTACCCGCGAGGAGATGAGCGCGGCCAGGCTGCCGCTCGCCTACCGGGACTCATGCGCACACCTTCTTATCCCTCTGAACCGCTGCCGGCACAACGAGTACTATCTGCCGTGGAAGTGCGAGGTGGGAAGGCACCATGCATTGGAAGCGATTGCGGCTGACCCGGGTGCAGAACGAGCGACACTCCTACGAGAAATGCCAGTACGACGAGTTCAAGCAGCGGGTGCGGAAGATGGATGAGCTGAGGGCGGCCAAGGGCGGAGAGAGGAGCAATTGAGGAGAAAGGGAAGACTTTTTTTTTCGACCTCACCCTACGAAACTCGAATTCTATGCTGCATCTGTTGCCATGTGTTTCTGTTCCGGCTCTATTTAGCAAATCGGCCATGGGCGCCTTCTAGCTCAACCACATGTTGATTCACACACGTGCACCACCAGCCTTCCCCCCTCTCCCGTCCTGCTCGCCGTGGCCATGGCCATGCTGCCACCTCCTTCTGACCCTCCCGAGAGCAAATCTTCCCACGCCCCATATGGTGCCTGCGACGATGGTGCCCGCAATGCCTGCAGGTGCCAGAACGAAGCTGGCACCCGAAAGAAAGGTACCCAGCGCGCCTGCGCCCAGCGTGGCAACCAAAGAGCCGAGGGCGACGTACTTTGCATACCGCACCGTGCGCCAGAAGACGAAGATGACGGCGGAGCGCACCACTCGGAGGGCAGCGCGCGTGCGAGGGCGCCGTCTTGGGGTCGTAGAGGTAGCGCAGGTTCTGCTTTGTGGTCGCGAGGTCAATCGGTAGGAGATGGTCTGCGGCCCTGACGATCCTTTCAAAAAAGACCCGCTTTTACCCCTCGGCCCACGTCAGCGTAGCACTCCGTCTGCTTCACCACGGGTGCCCCTCCATCGCCAGAAGTCAAGCACTCCTGCTCCCTCACTCCACCGTGCAGCACAGCAATCTCATGCTCCGCAACCCCTTCCGCACATTCACCACGACGTCTCGCACCATGGGCGTTACCAAGACCACCATCACCCCCGGCGACGGCCCCTCCCCCAAGCAGGGCGACAAGGTCACAATGGCTTACACCGGCTGGCTGCGGACATCAGGCCAGCCCGAGGAGAAGGGCAAAGTCTTTGACTCTACCAACAAGCCCGGCCGCGGCCTGTTCGAGACGCCGATTGGCGTCGGCAGGGTCATCAAGGGTGAGACAGCCACGGCGACGACGGGCTGGAGGCTTGCACTAACCGCCATCCAGGCTGGGACGAGGGCGTCGTCCAGATGAAGCTTGGCGAGAAGGCGCGACTGGACATCTCCAGCGACTTTGCCTATGGCTCGCAGTAGGCGGCACGCACCCGGGCGATGGTTTCCATGGCTGACCGTCTCTCTAGGGAGTTCCCCGGCCTCATCCCCCCGAACTCGGACCTGATCTTGTACGTGAGCTATATGCAGCCCCCTACATGCACTTGCTGATACAACGATAGCGAGGTCGAGCTCAAGAAGATCAATTAGACCGTGACGGACGGAGCTCAACCTGGGTTTGACTGCAAGTGTGGCCGAGGACACGCGTGGCGCCATCGGTTGGTGATCATCTACCCCAGCAATGGAAACCGAGTCATGCCAAGGCCGCTCTTCCCACTTTGTACTTTTCCTAATACGTGGTGAACATCTCTGGTGACGGCAAGCCCTCCAAAACTTTCTTGAATTGCTCGTCGGTTACCTCGCTCGTTGACCTGCTGTAGTCTGGCCGCTCGAATTTCCCCAGCAACAAGCAGGTGCGATGCAGACACGTTCGCCTTTCTGCCCCCTTGGCGGTACGTCCGACAATTCGTAGGTACGTACGGGCGAGTCTGGTAGTCTACCGACGGCTTGTTCTTGGTTGTCGAGGCGCCGTCAGCGACCAGTCAGCTTCTAGCGGCGGCCGTGTACGCAAACCTGCACATTACAGATCGCCCGACGTTTTCAACCGTCCAGAGCTTTTCAACAACTTCGTCTCTCGGCGACCATCTCTTGTCCTGGGTTGTAGTACAAATGCACCGGACGCGTTCGTGCTTGCGGGTCCAGATCCCTCTCTTTCCCCACACGTCATTTCCACCCACATGCAGCTGACTTTGGTATTCTACTTTTTGCTTTTTTGGCGTCTTTGGTCGGGCTGCGGACGCTTTCAGCGCATATTATGAAACATACGGGGCGTTTGTAGCCACTCTCTAGCTTGACCTTCAATTACCTGGCCTACAATGTAAAAGCAAAATTCCCCGCTCGTGTGAATCCATGCAACGATCTTGACGTTTCGTTTCGTTTCTCAACTTCCCTTCAACCTCTTTTCCCACCAGAACAACCTTTCACGCAGAATTTCGCGTAGCCACTCCTTTCAAAATGCATTTCCCCGCCCTCCTTCTCGCCCTCTTCTCTTCGTTGGCACTTTGTGCCCCTCTTGCCCCTCGTGCGACTGCGTCCACACCCAGCCGCGCCATTTGGCTCTGGGACTCGGACCTCATCCAGGACAGCAGCGCCCTATCGACCTTTCTTTCTGATGTCACAAAAAAAACCTATGCCATCTCAAGGGTGCATGCACTGATCGACCGCGATATGGGCAACGCTGCTTGGTCCAACTTCGTTTCCAAATGCAACGCCAGCGGCATTGCGGTCGAGGCTCTGATGGGTGACGCGCAATGGATCAACGGAAAAACAACCGCCGACGGCCCGACGCTAGACCATGGACTCGACTGGATCGAAAAGTATCAGAACAGCGTCGCTGCAAACGCCAAGTTCTCGGGGATCCATTTGGATGTCGAGCCGTGGGGCCTTGACGACTGGACCACCAAGGAGGCAACATATGTCAGCGCGTTGATCGCCATTGTCGACAAAGTAGAGACGTTGGGGAGGTCTCTCAACCTACCTGTCGCGGCAGATCTCCCGTTCTGGGCCAACACCGTATCCTGCGAAGGTTCAACACTCGATGTCTGCATGCTGAAACACCTGGACACTACGACTTTCATGACGTATCGTAACACCGCCGTCGAACTCTTGGCCGTTGCAACACCTCTGCTTGCGACTGCTGCCAGCAAGAATCAGGGCAAGCCAGTCTGGTTGTCAGTAGAGACAAGCTCCGATTGTGCGGAAGCGCAACTGATCAGCTATGCGGGGAAGAGCGTCTCGACTCTGCTGAGTGATTTGAAGACGGTGGAGACGACTGCAACGAAGCTCGGTGGTTTCGCTGGAATTGCGATCCACAGCTACAAGGAATTCAAAGCTTTGACAGCCTCTTGAACCAAGGTGATTTCAACTTGGTATATTTACGGAGTGAGGAACGAACGTAGCGTTGTTGTTTTGCGGAGCGTAGCGAAGCAATATATACAGTTCAATAGGGCCTAGCAACTTGAGCCAATTCTAGAGCCCCGCGTATTTTCGCATACTCTTTCGTACTCAGCCACACAGCTCTACTGGTAGCGGCGGTGCGCTGTCGTCTTCCAAGACCAAGTCGTATGCTGGCTATCCAACGACTGCTCCATCTACCGCCGAACCAACTCATAACGGTGGAATTTGGAAAGAATCCATGCATACACCACGTTTTTCCGTCGATGAACCATTCGTGGTACGAATGTCGCTTGACAGGTACTCTCAACTCAAGGAAGGATATCACCACTGTAGTTATGCTCAACAAGATCAAACCACAAGCCTTGAAACCCATTTTCTTTGGCAGTCCTGACGCGGGTCACAAAATCCACGTTACACTGAAATTGACGCTGGTTAAATCGCAAAGGTTCAAATGTTCTGGAGATCGCGGCTCCAAGCACGGGGAGCTCCACGGTAGCTACGAGTAGAGGAATGTCGACATTGAGACTTGTGGGTCGACCCAAACTTGCATTGCTCATGGGGGCAACTTGTTCCAGTATACGTTGAGCAAAGGCCGCACCGTATTCGTCTTGAAAGCCGAGAGGGTAGCGTAATCGATGTATCATAAGCAGTGCGGTCAGTTTGTAGGCTTGGGACATCGCTAACATGATATTGACCTCGGATGCGGAATACTTTTCGAAAAAGTCTTCTGGGTAGTTTGGAGACCACCGTTCAATCTGTTCCTCGATGCCAGCATATGGGTCGTCCTGGTCTTGAATCTTGTGCAGAGGTGCCATTTTTTTCACTGTATGGCTTAGATAACATAGATCATAAAGAAGTGGCAGCAGCGAAGAAACCAGGCCACAACTCCGGTCGACGACACATCTGTTGCCATCTGGAGGACGTAGGATGGGAACTTCCCGCCGGAGAAGACAGTCGACAATGTCAATGAGTGCCGGCATGATCCTGACCGATTCAAACTCTGGTCGCTGACACAGGGCTGGGTAGCAGGGCTTTGCGGCCAAGAGAGCGGTGCGGGCGATGATCGGAGTGCCACCAAGCCAAAGAAGGACATTGTATGCAAGCAGGATTTGTCCGAGCATCAAGATAACTGCGGCTTCGTCTACAGTCGGCGAAGACGAAGACAGATGTCGCAACGATCGAAGAGTGTCGGTCCCAAGCGTTACGTCCAAGGCTACTGAATTCGTCGTCTGTCTTTGCTGACTTTGCATCAATCCCAGAATAGCTCTATATCCGGATGTGAGGATGCTACCAGAGCGATTGACGAGAGATAGAATAGTATTGTGAAAGTCATCGGCAAAGCTATCTCCGATCAGGAATGGGCGGTGTGTGCGAGAAAAGCCATCCTTTGTCCACAACGCCTGCAGGAGCATATCATCTTCCGACGAGAAGGACACAGCCCTGTGCAGACCGAACGCAAGCGAGTAAGGTGTTCGAGAGCTTAGTGCCACAGTAGACTCGTGTTTTGTTAGCTGGGCCTGGCGTGCAAGTCCTACGGGCGTTGTTCCGGACGCACTGTCATCAGAGCCACGATCCAGACGGTATATCGAGTAGCTCCCATGCATGGAGGGGAGCTTTGGAGCTTGCGGCTTGCGGCCCATCCGCTTCTTCTGTCTGGCTTGACAGCGAACATCCAAAAAACGACAAGTCATGCATGCCGCTTGATCGCTCTCGAAGCGGCATCGTCTTCGATCCTTGTAGCACCTTGCGCATGCGCTGCTGGGAGTCGGCATTGTCGATAGCATCCGGCCATGTGAAATCTTGCTAGCGGGACGAAGATGCTGCATTGGTTTGCCGCGGCAGCGTCAAGTGAGGGCATGTTTTGAGGAGTCCTTCGTATTTTGGTGACAGGAGTGAAGCTCAGACGCTGGTTTCCACGTCTTCCGCCCAAGCTATACCAAAAGCGGTACAAAGTTTCCGATTGAGCTAGGCATGTATCGGGTAGTCTGATGAATTCTTTTCTGTGATTAGCTGCTGCTGGCCACAGTATAACATACTCATAACATGAACCAGAAGAAATAACGGGCTCCTTTGAGGTTAACAGTCCGCGCCATGCTGCTAGCTATGTTAAATCAAGGGGTATTTAAGGATGCTTTCGCCTTCCTAACACCGTTGAATTTTGAAAACCTACACGCATCTCCAGAAACCTAGTCATAAAGCTCAGTCGTTTACTTCTCGTTGCTCGACAAGACAAGACTGCACGTACAACACCGCAAGGGTACCATGACGGAACGAAGTGATTTCCTGAGATTTGCCAGCAAGTATAGAGAGCACGACTACTACTGAGCCTGTTGTGCTGACTGAAAAAAAAAAGGTCCCAATGAGCAGCGATGCATCAGCCGCGAGAACGAGGGCATCTACCATGCTGTCGTAATAGGGGCTGTATACAAACTGGGCGAGCGCTTCGACATTCGTCTGCCCACTTCATTCTATGGCATCCTCCAGCAATGTATTGACGAGCACCCTTTTTTATCTGTTACGGTGGAGGACATGCATTCCGATTCATCCTACTACCGACGCGTTTCACACATTACATTGAGCAATCACATCATTGTCGCGACTTCTGATACAAACATCGACGACTGCGCCAGTATCCGGAACGCCACAAAAATGCAACTACAAGGAGTCTGGCCCCGTGGAATTCCTCCTTGGAGAATCGTTATTCTCCCTCTGCAACAGGGATGCTTCGTCGCCTTTGCCTTTTCGCATGCCATAGGCGATGGTCCCACGGGATTAGCGTTCCATCAAAGTTTCCTGCGTGCATGCAAGAAGATGTCGGACGGTCCGGCGGAAAAGACAGAAGAGGTGGTGGTGCAGAGCTCGCTCCATCGATTTCCAGACCCGTTTGACACACCGGAGAGGCTTCCGATTTCGTGGTCCTTTTTGCTGTCGCCCTTGATATCCTTGTTTCTTCCGTCATGCATCTCCAACTTGATCGGCATCCAATCCTCCGCTTCACCAGTCCATTCTGGGACCTGGACTGGGTCCAGAATTCCGATTGCTGCTGAAGCAACGTCGGCACAGAGCAGGTTACTTTTGCGCCAAGTGAAAGCACCCACTATGGCAAACGCCCTCCGTTTGGCAAGAAAACACGATGCAAAGTTCACCGGTCTTTTCGTCCAGTGTGCTGCTCGAGCGATTCTGAAATCGGTCCCAGATTCGAACATGACCAATGTGGTCGCTCAAGTGGCCATCAACATGCGCCGTTCGGTCGGCGTACCCGAGCATGAAGGAGGCGTCTTTGCATCGGGATGCTATATCGTGACGACGCGGTCGAAATCCCACACGTCCTTTTGCGAGGACGACTGGGCTGCGGCACGAGCTCACACACGACGCCTCGCACAAAGCGCATCACGACTCGAAGACCAGGCCATTGGCCTACTAAGATACATACCTAGCATTGCCCAATGGACACGGAGTAAGTTGGGAAAGTCGCGCGACTGCTCGTTCGAAGTGAGCAATGTCGGCGCCGTGAATAGGGAAGAAGATTCCCATGTGGATACGTGCGATGCTCTTCCCACGATGACCAATATGATTTTCGCACAGCCTGGACATGTGCTGAGCGCGCCGTTGAGCTTTAACTTGGTTAGTGTCAAGGGCGGTCCGTTGGTGTACACTGTGTCCTGGCAGTCTGGTGCCTTGTCCGTGACGAAGGGTCTGGAGGAGAATCTTGTCAAAGACGTGTGCTCTTTGCTTGAGAAGGATTTGTCGGACTTGGTGTGAACATGAATGAAGACTAGTGGGATGCATGAGTCTTTCCGTGTTGTTCTCCTTCGCTATCATTATGAAAGATAGGATCGTGAGTGAGTGAGCGTGTATTCAGGAACTGTTAGGATCTTGTGATTAGATGGCCCTGAGGGGTATTGACACGTGATTCTCGGTATATAGTACTCCTCTGAGGAGCTACTAGGCTGGTAGTGATTTGTCTCTTCTATATCTGAATCGTATAGAGTAAATCCACGCAGGTCGAGAGGCACCGTCGATCGAGAGGCCGAGCACCGGATTTGGTGGGGTTTTTCGAGCGCGATTTACCGCCTATAACGATTATTAATTAATACTAATTTTTAAGCTTAGGTAGAGATTTAGGTATAGGAAATAAGCTATTATATCCCTAGTAAAAATAACGTACTTCTATAATGAGTGATAAATTATAGTAAGTAACCAGTCTTTTCTAATAACCTACTAAAACCTAATATTACATATA